>RJWM01004914.1:0-96680 GCA_004363535.1 Dasyprocta punctata | reverse complement strand
CCTGCACCTTAAGTTGCACTGAAGTTCAGGCTTGTTTCTGGGTGTGAGGCTTGATCCAGGTTTCCTCAGCCTGCAGCAGTCGGTGTCCCTTCTGCTGGTTTGAACTTGACTCTCTGCTAGCTTGAACTCAGGTCCCTGACCTCTTGCCAGCTTGAACTCAGCTCCCTGACCCTGTTAAAGAGAGCCATTAGATGGAACTGGCCACAGCTTTTCTGAGTTCTGAGCTCAATCGTCCTCTTTCTAAGATGGCTACTGGCTAATTGCCCTCTCCTGAGGATATCTTAATTTGAATAACACACCAGCCTCTGCAGCCTGCTACATCCACTGCTCCATTCCACTGATGCATTTCTCTGTGTAGGCCTCTGGTGTTGCCAGTGATCACTGTGCATCTGCAGGTTTAAGCCACCCAACCTATGCAATGAGTTGGAGCTCAGGGAGAAAGCCCCATCTACCACCTCCGTCTTCGCTGAGGTCTCTCTCTTTGTTCTCCCTGTAGGCTTCAGTTCTTACTTCAGATCCCTTCTGGGTCCTGGGGACCCACTTCCCTACTTCTTCTCTTCCTAACCTTGTTATAATCTAGTGCTGGACACCACATCTCAGGGGAGGCTCTTTCTCTGCAGCTCACCACTCTGCCATCTCTCTGGAAGTCCTCTGGTACAAATTTTTTTTCTATCCACTGATATCTACATTTTGGAAAGGAAATACTTACACTGTGCCAGTGTATCTTGTGATCATGTGACTCATTTCTTATGTAAACAGAGGTTTACGGCTAAGAGTTTGACTTACTTCTCAAATGAGATTTGAATTTTTAGAAAATGCTGCTACTGTTGAGACTTTGGGGTGGCATTACTGCATTTTTTATTATATGCTCAGAAATACAGATTAATAATTATTTTATACTGCATTAATTTTTTGAGTCATGTAGCAAAGAAAAGGGAGTTACAAGCTAAAAGTTACTAGTTTTTATGGTTTCATGTGTTTACTCATGCTGAGATGCTTATTTCTTCATATAGTTTTGCATTGCTCAATACTATCCTTTTATTTCAGTCTGAAGGAATGTCTTTACAATTATTTTCTTTCTTTTTAAAAAAAAATTGTATACAGAACATTCATAGTGAGCTACATCCTCAGCCCTATCCCCCATCGCCTACCCCCACCCTCTTTTACTTTTTATTATGAGACAGGGTTTTAGCAAATCACTAAATTGTTTAAACTGGGCTTGAATATATGATAGTCCTGCCTCAGCCTCCCAGAATGCTCTTTACAATTTCCTAAAGGACAAAACTAGTAGTTGAAAACTCCCTGAGCTTTAATTTATCTGGAAATACTTTTAATTTCTCCCTTACTTTTGGAAGAGTAATAGTTGTTGTATCATCTTGAATAAGAAATGCCTAGCAGTTTGGTTTATCACAGTTCTGGTGTGTCTGGATGATTGACTTACTGAAGAGGGAAGACCCAGCCTGGTTGTGGGTGTTACCAGCCAGAAGGCTTACAACCTGGATGGAATAAATAAAGGAAAGAAGGCAGATGTCTCACTTCTGCTTTTTTGAAGGCGTTCCAGTCTTTGCCATTGCTTTTGGATGTCTATCTTTAGGCTTCCAGTGCAGATTCTTCAGGCTTCCAGCACAGACTCTTAAATCTTCAAATACAGACTGTTTGGGTAACCCATACAAACTTGCTTAGGACTCTGCAGTGAGCTCCAGGCCTTGGAGTTTTGACTGAATCCTCTATCTTTTCCAGTACACAGATGTTCCTTTTGTATTCTTCCACTCCTGGCTCTGCAGGTGGCCATTGTAAACCACTTTGTAACTCCATAGATAGATAGATAGATCCATATATATATATATATATATATATATATATATATATGAGAGAGAGAGAGAGAGATCCACACTTCCAGAAAAGAAATGCTTGTATAAATACTTTAGTACTAAATTCATTGAGACATCATAAGATTAATACAAGTTACCTTGGCCTCTAAAATTGCAAGAGGTGCTCCAAGTGGTGGGCATTAGCTTCCAGACATTTATTAGTACAGCAAACTACTACTTGGGTAACCTTGGGCATTGAGGTTGCTGCACATGCATTTTTAATTTCTTCTTGAGGGCCAGCAATGTAGTGGGTTTTCTGCAACACATATCATCCTCTATTGTTCACCATACAAGGGTTATATCATCTATTCAAAAAACATACTATTTTTCTGTTTCTAAAGTGTGTATACTTTTTTTTGAAAGACTGTATATATTGATCTGTTCCTATAATGAACGCTAAATGATACAGATTTTGGTATCAGATGTGACTAGAGAGAATTGTAAAGATTGATTTCTTTAATGAGTTTAGTGGTTCTTGGAGTTGGCTCCTTAATTTGATGAGACAGAATTTTACCATGGTCTCTCCTTCTGATATTGTGTGGAATACAGCCAGTCTATGAAATGTTTAAAGTCATATACAAGGTAGATCCATTTAATTATTCTAATTCCCCACATGCGAGATACAAGAAATGTAGTGACTCTGTGTACACTTTTAAATATTTTTAGCACAGTAAAAAATATAATGATGCTGGTTGGTTATTCTTTACATCTCTGCAACAAACTAGTAAAGGACAATCATGAGTTCAAGATTTGTATAAAAATTGGACGTCTTCTAAGTGTTAAGACAAATTACTAAAGAAAAATAAAGAGGTGAAGGGTTCAAATTCCCAGGTGCAGACACACATTAAGAATCCGAGAGTTTCTAAGTGTGTCCTGAAAGAGAATCTTCTCTCCTTTAGCTGCAGTGCTAAGACTGCAGAAACCCAAACACAAGCTCTTTTAATTCAATTGGCTGAAAAACAGTTTGAATTTAATGTTCAGCCTTGAAGGATATCTGAAGTAAAAGTGAAGGCACTGATTTGAAAATCATGGGCTCCTATGGAGATGTTTGGGAGAATCTGGACAAGCCTGGGAACTTTAAACTCCTAAATCCTAATGAGATTATTTTGTCAAAGAAAGAGGTTTCTCTACCCACAGTGGTGGAGACATCCCAACCCCCAACCCCAGTGGTGTTGGCCTCTCCTCCTACACCTGAAGGAACTAATACTGTGTTGCCCGATGCAGTTACCAAGCATGATAATGCCAACCCTCCTCAGAACCCCTTATCATCACCCACTTTTGTCTCTAAGGTTATAGGCTCAAATCCCAGAAAGCTCCTAAAAGCAAAGTATGTAATATGACCCACAAATAACTTCTTTTGTTTTCTAACTCTTTTTTGGAGGGATGGGTCAGGGTCTCACTATGTAGTCCAGGCTGTCCTTAAGCTCACTGTGTAGTCCAGGCTGGCCTTGAACTTATGGCAGTCCTCTTGCCTCATCCTCCTTAGTGCTGGAATTACAGGCATGCACCACCATGCCCACCTGAATTTTCTAACTTTTATAAGCAGAGACCAAATAAACAAATATAGAAATGAATTTTAAGGGTGTGAGACAATGGTAGCAAAAACATACACCTGTATCAGGCTGAGTTTTTTAATATAAGCCCATTAAGTAGAGATTCTGAATTTAATACTATTAGTTCATTGAGTTTTTAAAAAAAGGTTTCAATAGTTTATTTTGTTGGTTGGCAGAAATATGGGTCAAAAGATGGTCCACTGTTAGTTAAAGAGGTCTGACATTCCTTAAAGAGGTCTGACAGTCCTTGGTTTACTATGGATGAGGGAATTCAAAGGCTTTGGGAAATAGGAATGCTGGAGTGGATTTGTCGTGTTAAATCTAATCCTTGACACTGGAGTGATTCAGAAAATATGCCCTTCACTAATACTTCAAGAAACAGATTTTCAAAGGAAGCACCAACATCTCTGAAGAGCCCCGTCATTTCTCTATATGCCAGACCTTACACTAGGGACTGTAGTCACTCAACTGGGAAACTTAAAGACAATGAATTGGATCAGATCCCACAGTAGCAGGAATCAAGTACAGCACTCAACCACCAAAGACAAGGTACGTGTATTTACTAGAATGGATAGAAGAAGCAAAGCAGTGGTTGGAATAGTCTAACATGTGTAGACCTATCGCACTGGCTGATTAGCCATGGTGTTTCCAAAAGTGAAATAGACAGAAAGCATACAAAGTTTTATTAGATTTATATAATCAGAAAAAAATTTAAGGACAAATGAACAGTAATACACCTCAAATAATATAAACAGAGAATCACTGTCCCTCAACCAATTTCCAGATTTGAGCCAGTTTACAGACTCTTAATCCCTTGAAAGGGAAGCCAGATTCCCCTTGAGGAAGGACGCTTGTGCACTACCAAAAACTTATACTGTCATTTTTTTCTACCATCCTTCCCCAAAGGGACCTAAGACCGTTTAGCAGAGTAATAGTCCATTGGGGAAAGAAAAGTCATCAGACATTTCAGAAACTACTGGATACTGGTTCTGAACTAACACTGACATCAGGGAATTTAAAATATCATTGTGTCATTCCAGTAAGAGTAAGGATCTGTAATTGTCCATTGATTGTATCAGTTTGAGAAGTTTAGAAGCTTTAACTAAATTGACTCAGCAATTCTACACCCTGGGGCAGTTCATCACGTGGACGGTATAAAAGGAAAATGAAGGACAGACTGGCTTCTGTTCTTTGGAGGAGTTCCAGTCTTTACCTGGAGTTTAGGCTTCATCTCCTGGCTTCCAGCACAGACTCTTTGGCTTCTGCCTTGAATCCTTCAGCCTTACCCTGTAGTTTCCCTAGCCTTCTGTCACAGACCCATCGACCTCCTGATAAGGACTTGAAGGGAACACTGCGGTGAACTCCAGACCTTGGAGCTCCAGTGTGCAGATACCCACTGCATACTCCCTCATCCAACTCTGTGACTGAGAATCATAAACCAATCCTGTAATTTCTTACACATTTGTGTATCTTGTGTTATTTCTGTTTCTTTAATAAAACACTAATATAGATTTTAGTACTGAGAGGGGTCATTGCTGTGATGTTGCTTGGTCATGTGGCTTAAAAGCCTTGGGAATTAATTTGGAAAGGTTTTGAGAGACTGATCAAAGAGGCAGCTCCTGTATGGTGTAGACTATACGGGAGACTCTGGTCAGAGCCTGGAAAATCAGAGTCCTGATGGAAATGCTGCTGGCCAAGATGAGACTCAGGAGGCTTCTATTGAGAAGGACTGCATTGGCTGCTGGATCCCAGGTGGTGTATTTTGTGCTTTGTCAGGAAATTGGTCTGCATTTTGCTTGTGTTTAGAGATATTTCCTGAGTGGCAGAAAAGTTTCAATGCAGTCTATTGTTGGGACAGTTGCATGCTTACTGTTGAGAGCTTTTGGCCAGATCTATGTTTGAAATTAAAAGCAAAGAACCAGCAGAGTGATTTGAAGCATTTGGCCAGAGGGAAGGCACCAGTGGAGCTGTGTAGGGCAAGGAGAATATGGTTGTTGAGATGGAACAGGACAATGGAAAAATGAACTGAAGCCTTTCACCTGAAGGGAAGCGCGTGTTTGAAATGCAAGAGATTTCTGTTTCTTAGTGTTGCCCTGTCCTTTTATTAAAAGTTAATGGGAAGCAAGGATTGTGATTGTAATAGCTCTTTTAATATGATTTTAATGCAGTTTTTATATATGTTTGTAATCAGGTTAGTCAAAGAATTGTGGTTTTAACCTTGACTTTTGATCACCCTTTGAATATTTTGCTTTTGGTGTGGGAAAGAGTGCAGTAAGAATTGTATATATGTAATTATTATATTAATGTAAATCTTAATAGACCAAAACATGTTAACTTTTCACAAATCTGCCACTAAAGACTGTGGCTTAAGGAAATGTGTCTGGTTATCAAGTTGACTAGGGGTGGTCTGTGGTGGATTAACTAGTGGTAAACTTGTAACACCCAGCTGAACTGAATCAGTGTGGTGCTGGGTGTGTAAGAGCCACCTGAGGATTGTTGTCAACAGCATAAGAAAGAAGTGGAGAGGAAAATGGTGTGCTCTTGATTCTCCTGGAGAAGTTTGTTGCACTGGTTTTCCTGACATGAACTAGTTGTTCTCATGGTCAGAGGAGCTCAGGTCCTCACTGTTGCTGAGGATGACTATGGTTCTCTTTGAGGGAGCTCTGGTCCTTACTTTGAGCATCGTTTCCTGGCTCCAGTGCAGATCCTTCAGCCTGCTGACACAGACTTTCTAGCTTCCACACTGACCTCTGGGCCTTCCCAGTGCAGATCCTTGATACAGACTTACATGAGGCATTGTTATGTGCTCCACGCCTCCAGCTGGACTCATGGAGAACATTGCCATGGACTAAGTCTTCAGTTGGATTCATGCAGGACATTGCCATGGGATTCAGGCCCTCAGCTGTATTTTTCGGGTTTCTGGTGAGTAGACAGATCGCCCACACTCTTTTGCATTTAACTCTTCTGGTGAATATTATAAAATAATCCTATAAATTTTGTGTCCTTTATTAAATCTTTTCCCATGTAAACCCTGATTACCATGGGGTCTATGGAGGTCAGGTGATGAACAGAGTTTTACTAGAGGACTGACTGCCTCGCAGTGGGTCCAGTAGGTCCCTCAATCCATTTTGAAGTTATTCCCCCAGTTCAGGAAACATAATTGAGATAGATATACTTAGTACTTGGCAGAATCCTCACACTGGTTCCCTAACCTGTAGTGTGAGGTCTATTATTTTTGAAAAGGCTAAATAGAAGTCATTAGAGTTGCCTTTGTGTGGGAAAACAGTAAACCAAAAAGAATTTTCCATCCCTAGAGGGATTGTAGAGATTAGCACCACAAAGACTTGATAGATGGAGAAGTGGTGGTTCCCACAACATCCTCATTTAATTTTCCTATTTGGCTGGTTGGTGTGCAGCTGTTGGTTTAGCAAATGGTTTCTCCATATCCATAAGGCCCACCAGAAGCAATTTGCTTTCAGCTGGCAATGGCAGCAATGTACCTCCACTGTCCTACCTAACTCCTCAGGCCTGTGACACAACTTAGTTCACTGGATGATTTTTCTCTTTTATAAGATATCATACTGGCCCATCACATTGATGATATTGTCCTGATTGAACCAATTGAGCAGTAGGTAGCAATCACTCTGACTGTATATGGACTATGTACTGATTCATGGGCTGTCATCAGTGGTCTGACCAAATGATCAAGGACTTGGAAGGAACATAATTGCAAAACTGGTGACAAAGATATTTGGGGATGAGGTATGTGGACAGATCTTGCTATATGGGCAACAGATGTAAAATATTTGTATTCCATCTAAATGCTCATCAAAGCTGGGCATGGTGGTGCATATCTGTATTCCCAGAACTTGGGAGGCTGAAGCAGAAGGATTACCATGAATTTGAGGCTAGTCTGGGATACATAAGTGAGTTCGAGGCCAGCCTAAACTACATAGTAAGACCCTGTCTTAAAAAAAAAAAAAAAGAAACAAACTAAATGTTCACCAAAGGGTGACCTCAGCAAATGAGTACTTTAATAATCAAGTGAATAGGATGACCTATTTGGTAAATAGCAGCCAGCATTAGCTATCCCTGTCATTGGTCAGTGGGCTTATAAAGAAAATGGCCATAGTGGCAGGAATGGAGGCTATGCATGGGCTCCGCAACAAGGACTTCTCACCAAGGCTTATCTGGCAACAGCCACTGCTGAATTCCCAATATGCCATCAACAAAAACCAACACTGAGCCCCTGATTTGGCACCATTCCCTGAGGTGATCAGCCTATCACCTGGTGCCTAGTTGATTATATTGGACCACTTCCATCATGGAAAGGCAGTACCTTGTCCTTAATGGCATAGACATTTATTCCATGTATGAATTTGACTTCTCAGCACGTAATGCTTCTGCAAAAATGACTATCCTTGGGCTTACAGAATACCTTATCCACTGTCAAGGTATTCCACACTGCATTGATTCTGACCAAAGAACACATTTTATAGCCAAAGCAGTGAGGCTGTGGGCTCATTAGTCTTAATATACTCCTCACCATCCAGAAGCAACTAGATTGATAGAAATATGGAATGGCTGTTTTGAGATGCAGTTACAGTGCCATCAGGGTGGCAATACCTGGCAGGTATGAGACAAGTTCCTCAAAAGGTTGTATATGACCAGGCATGGTGGCACATTCCTGTAATCCCAGCACTCAGGAGGCCAAGGCAGGAAGATTGCTGTGAGTTTGAAGCTAGGCTGGGCTATATGTGAATTCAAGGTCAACTTGAATTACATAGAAAGACCCTGTCTCAACAAACAAACAACAAACAAAAAGGCTGTGTATGTTTTGAATCAGTGCCCACTATATGGTACTGTGTCTCACACAGTCAAGATTCACAGATCAAGGCGTAGAAATGGGAATGGGAAAAAAAAAAAAAAAAAAGATTCTGCTTTCTGTTTCCACAATCTTATGCTTTGCTGGCCTAGAAGTCTCAGTTTCATAGGGAGAAAGGCTTCTACCAGGAAGCACAACAATGATTCCATTGAACTGGAAGCTAAGGTCTATCCTGGGTCCTTTTGAGCTCCTCATGCTTCTGAGTCAACAAGCTAAAAAGGAAGTTATGGGGTTTGCAGGAGTGATTGATCCAGACTATCAAAGGGAAATTGGATTATTACTCCACAATAGAGGAAAGGAAGAATATATTCGGAGTGCAGGAGATCCTTTAGGGTACCTCCTAGTATTATTATACCCTGTTATTAAGGTCAGTAAACCAATCGAAATTTGTATAACAAATGACCACAAACCTTCAAGAATGAAAGTATGAGCTACTACACCAGGAAAAGAACTAAGACCTGCTGAAGTGCTTGCTGAAGACCAAGGGTACACAGAATGGGTAGCAATGGAAGGTAGTTATAAAGACCAGCTACAACTTTGTGACCAGTTGCAGATACAAGGACTGTAATTGTAATTGTTCTCTCCTATTTCACTAATAAACTTGTGCATATATGCACATATATTAAGCAGATACTTTTATTTTCTTCCTTGTAACATAATGTTTAAGGTATGAAATATTAGGAGTAACCATCACTGAAAGAAAATCTTTGCCTTCTATCCTGGGGAAGGAATTAGTACCCTTCTGTTTCTGTCCAGGATAGTTGCATCATGTTAGGCATAATTATGACCTTGCTATTGTATCTGGAGATTAAGTATGCTGTAAGGAAATCTATCTATCAAATCGACAAGGGCTAGATGGTGATAGTGTGGTGTCATCTTAAATAAGAAATACCTATCAGATTGGTTTAACACAGCTCTGGGTGTATCTGGAGGACTGATTTATTGAAGAGGGGAGACCCACCCTGGGTGTGTGCGGCACCAGCCATTAGGCTTGTAGCCTCAATGGAATAAGAAAGGAAAAAAGAGGAAAGTGTTGCTTCTGCTTCTTCAAGGAAGCTGTGGTCTTCACCATCTCCTTTGGACATCCATCTCCAAGCTTCCAATGCAGGCTTTTCAGGCTTCCAGCACAGACTTCATTCAACCTTCCAATTCAGATCCTCGGCTTCCCCATTCAGATCTGCATGGCAATCTGCCGTGAGCTCCAAGCCTTTGACTTTTGACTGGCTCTTCCAGCTCTCCAAAGCACAGACTCATTTTCGTATTCTTCCACGCCTTACTCTGCAGGCAGCCATTGTAAGCCTACTTTGTAAATCTTTATATATCATACATGTAGGTATAGATATATAGATATATATTAAATCTGTTCCTTTAGTAAACTCTGATACTGACAGTTTTTGCTTAATAAAGAATTCTTGAATTTTTAAAAGCATTTTGAATACGTCAGTCCACTGCTTTTGGCAGTTAAGTTTTCTGATTAGAAATTTACTGATACTTCTGTTGAAGAACCTTTGTATGTGATGAGTAACTTCCTTTGCTGATTTGCAAATTCATCTTCTGATAGTTTAATTGTTGTAATTTTCTTTAATTTAATCCTACTTGCAGTTAGTTGAGCTCATAGATGTTTGTATTCATGCTTTTCATCAGATTTGAGGAATTGAGCCATTATCTTCAGGCAGGCACTGGTTGGTGTTTTGTTTTGTTTGTTTGTTTGTTTGTTTGTTTTTTGTACCAGGGATTGAACTCATGACTTCACACTTGCCAGGCAGGTGCTTATGCGACTGAGCTAAATCCCCAGCTAACCATTATCTTCAAATATTCTCTGTCCCTTCTTTACAATAATCTTTCTTCTTCACAATGCCCATGTTATCTGCTTGATTTCTCTGTGCTGTTTTTACTTTTTTTCCCTTTTTGTTCCTCAAACTGGACAATTTCATTTGTTTGCAAGTTTGTTGATTCTCGTATCTGCCCAAATCTGCTTTTGAGTACCTTTAGTGAATTTTTAATTTTACTTATTATACTTTCCAGGTTAAGACTTTCTTTTGGTTTCTTTTTATGTTTTCTGTTTATACTGATATTTCTAATTTGCTCATAGTGTATTTTCTTGACATTCTCCACAAATTCTTTTGGGACTTTGAGCATCTTTAAGATAGTTTTTAAGAATCTTTGATAAGTCTGCATCTGGTCTTTGTCAGCAACAATGCTTATAGCTTTTTTTTTTTTAATGGGTTATTCTTTCCTTTTACTTTGTATGTCTGTGACTTTGTAGTTGTTGTTGGTACAAAAACTGAATTTAACTCTGGAAATCAAACTCTTCACCTTGGTTCGCCTTTTGTTTTTAAACTGTCATAGGTGGTATCAGTGGTGGAAATCAGTTAGAGGTTTAAACTTGAGGTCTCCTCTGGTCTTTTCTGAGCCTGTCCCTTTTTCTGAACCTAAATCACCCACATACGTTACCGTTGAATGCCCTAGTTTTTAAATATGTGACTCTAAGTTAAGGGAAAAGCAAACAGTTTTAGGGAAACGAGTACGATGGCCATTTAAAACTCCCTGGAAATTGCTTCAGTTGGTGCAAGAGAAGGTTTGTAGCAATGATTGACTTGCCTCCAAACTTTCCCCCTCCACTATCAGGAACAGTGATCAGTAATCACAGCATATATCCCTGATATGTATAGGACAAGTTCCTTTTTCCCCATCTTGGTCGCAACACCTATGAGCAGGCTGCTCCAGGATCATGTACATAACTGCTTGTTATGGAGTTTGTGGTAGGGAGCTGAGGATGGATAGCTACCACCTTACTAAGAGCTACCTGAAATTAATCACTGTTTGCTATCCAGGTCTTTCCCTGGAAGTTGCAGCCTTTTGAGTAATTTTCAGAGTTCCAAGATAGTTATCTTATTAGACCATGTGTGCTCAACCTTTTAGCTTGCCTGTACCACACTGAGTAAAGAGGAATTGTCTTGGGCAACATATAAAATATATTACATAGTTAATGTATGTACCAAATTTCCTTTTTTATATTTTAACTTACTAGTTTTTGAAACAACACACCAAGCCCAAGTTTGATCATTAAGAAAACTTGTGTGTCTGTTCAACAACATGCAAATACATGTGAAAATAGTTGAAATTCTTTTATCCCTAATTGCTTACCAAGTCACACAAGTTCTTGTGATGTTTGATGCACATGAGTTTTGATTGGACTGACTGTGTGACAGGTGCAAGAAGCACTGTACTTCCTTCCCTAGAGAATTCAGTTGTCAGCTGTCTACACAGTCCATGCTGGAGCACCATGTAATCGAGTCATAAAAATGCCACTAAAAATCACATAATAATGTTAAAAGTTTACAATCTTCTTGGGCTGAATTAGTAGTTGTCCAGAGCTACATGCCTCCAGTAAGCTGTAGTTTGAACCTCTTTGACAGATTCTACCAATGCAATTTTTATCAAAGTGTTAAGATAGATTCCTAGTGTTTTTCACTCCACTATCTTCCTAGAATCCTCTACCACAAAAATATTTTATACTTTATGTTAATACCACCTTGTTTGTTCTCTCAAAAGCTGCCTGAGTTTTCATATATTGATTCCAACCCACTTTATGTGTCAGAAGTCATAATTGCAGTATGTATATACGTATGTGTGTGTGTGTGTGTGTGTATGTGTGTGTGTGTGTGTATTTTATTTACTGGTCTGTTTTGCATTACTGAGGCTCAAACTCAGGATCTCATGCATGCTAGGTGAGCACTCTACCACTGTGTTACATCCTCAGCCCTGGTATCATTCTTCATGCATGTCATTCTGTCTACACAACTGCAGATACTTGGGACTATGTTACATTTTTATAGGAATGACTATACCTTTGATATTTCTAGGAATCATCCTTTATCCCAACATAGAGATGATCTATGAGGCATAACTTTCTTTCAGAAGTTTTGACAAAGAATCTAATAGCCTTATCCTTGATTTAGTTTTACCCAGTGCCCTTGGTTGAGACTTCTCCCTGAAGCTGATTTTTAATGATCATAGCTTTAGAATGAGAAACTGTTTTATTTTCTAATACTAAAATGTCTGCATAGTTCATGGTCCTTTTACTTCTGTTTGGAAATGAACATCTTTCCTGATGTCATCTAACTTGGAGTACTTTATCAAATGCAGCTAGAATTAAACTACTCATTTATTCAATATTTTCCCTCTTACTAACTGAATTCTATAAGTTTCTTACATAATTTTCATTTATTAGTCCATATATTATTTTTCACCAAATGTTTTGCTATCATGTTATCCGTTGTTTTGCTAATTCCCATGAATAGTTTTCATGCCATTTTCCTAACTTTCTATTTCAGTTTTGTGCCGCCCGCTTTCTGATATCAAATCTATTATCACATTATATATTTTAGATTTATTTTAAAGAGTATACAACAGAATAAAACCAATCAAAACAAACCAGTGTAAGAAATACAGGATTTACAAAATGAAATCAACAGTAGTTACCATAATGCCTTTTGATGTCTTTGAAATAGCTGCTGATAACTTTGGACATAGTAAAAATCAAACAGAACAGAATAGAATAGAAACAAGAAAAACAAAACAATGAATGTGATAAAGGACTTTGAAACAAGCCAATAGTAAATCCAAAGTTTCTACCATAATATACCTTGCTATCCTTGAAATAGCTTCTCCTGCCATGGGATTTAACATAATCAAACAAAACAAAGACAATAAAACCCAACCCAACAAAACAATGGAAGCGACATAGGACCTCAAAACAAGACAATAGGGAATCAACAATGGCTGCAACCCTCGGAGATCCCCCACTAGATGACACATTGCATAGTGTTATTTTCTGAACCTATGATCAGACCACCAGCATTAGACCTTCAATGTTAACGAAACACCAAAGCACCACAGGCATCCAATTGCATTTCACTTCGATAGGTATCATCGCATCCTGTGTTTCTCCAGATAAGTGGGTTGCTTGGGGGAAGGGAGATAGTACTTCTTGTCTGCCAGCCCACATGCCAGAAGGGGCTGGGGTCTGGCTGTTCCCAGTCCGCTGGAGGCCTGTGCATGGCGTTGGTTCCCAGAGTGGGCTTGTTTGCTGCTGTGGCCATTGTTCTATGTTTTAGATTTTTAATACAGTCATCCAATCCATAGTATTATCTTTTTTTATATAGCATACTAAATTTCATAGTTTCAATTACATAAAAATAATTTGCAATTTTTCATATGTCTTTGGATGGATAGGTCTATCCTTAACTTGGTTCCAAACTGGAGTTTAGGTTCAGATCTATGCTTCTTCCTTGTACCACCAATCTAATCAGAGCGTAGACTTCTCATAGTGATGGCAGAAGCATGGACAAGTTAGGTTGAATAAATATAATTCAAGACTCTGTCTGCAACTTAGCTACTAATATCTCAAGGCAAAATGAAATGTTTTCTGAATCCAAAGTCAGAAGGCAGGGAGGTACTTCTGCCTTTAGTGGAAAGAATAACAGTCAAGTGACAAAGGATATACAGTATATACTAGAACAAGTTAAGAACTTTGGGTAACGATACAATGTACCAAATTACTCAAACCTTAACCAAAACAAACATAATGAAACCATATTAAAAATATGAAATTGTCAATAAAATCATACTGGTAATTGGGCATGGTGGTACATACCTGTAACCATAGCTCCTTGGGAGACTGAAGCAGGAATATTCCAAGTGCAAGGCTATCCTGGGCAATTTAGTAAAACCCAGTCTCAAAAAAAGGAGGGATAGTGATAGCGATGATGTAGCTCAATGGTAGAGCTGTTACCTAGCATATGTGAAGCCCTCAGTTCAATCTTCAATGCTGCAAAGAAGAGCTGTTAGTAATAAAACTATGACACTTCTTGATAAGATATTTAATTCACCAGAAACTAAAATAATTTGAATGTGCATGTACCTAACAACAAGCTTGAAAATGTATACACTAAGACAACAGTTTACAAGACAAGAAGGAGAAATACAGAAATTAATAATTACAGAGGAAGAATGGGATATATTTCATTTAGAATAACCTTTAAACCAAGTAGAGAAGTCTATAGACCAAAAATTTGGACACAATTAACAGACTTGATTTATTTATCTTATTTGTAAAAGCTTCAAAATATATGTTATAACTACCTAACACTCATTATTTTTGAGTGGACACAGCACATTTTAAAATTTTGTCTACATTATTGTGTTAGGCAACCCAAGTCACCATAACATACTGTTGTAAATTGGGTAGCTTATGAAGAGGAATTTATTTCTCACAGTTCTGTTGACTGTAAGGCTAAGGTCAGAGTGCCAGCATGGTCTGATTCTAGTAAGGGGCCTCTTCCAAACCTAAAAATTTCTATGATCTTGCTGTATCCTTACATGACCAAAAGAGAGCCAGAGAGAGTGCTCGGGACTCTAATAAGGGAACTAATCCCATTCATAAGGGTATCGCCCTCAGGACTTAATTGCTTCCTAAAAGTCTCACTTTCTAACACCATCACATTGGGGGTTAAGATTTCAATGTATGAATTTTGAAGGGACACAGATACTCAGTCCATAACAACTATACTGTCTCCATAAAAAGAATATCAAAAAATTCAAACATTTGAGATCATATACAGTGTATTTTAGATCTGAATAGATTTAGACTAGAAAAGCATGATGTAATTAGAAAAAAATTTTTTTATCTTTTTGAGACAGGGTTTCACTATGCAGTTCAGGCTGGCCTTGAACTCACTGTGTAGCCCAAGCTGGCCTCAAACTCACGGCAGTCTTCCTACCTCAGCCTCCTGAGTGCTAGGATTATAGGCATGTTCCACCATGCCCTGGCAAGGTAGCCTTTGTAGAACAGGGTGCCTTGGCGTTCTGTTCTCAAACCAAGGAGTTTTCGTCTATATTGTAGCCCCAAATATTGAGTATGGTAATCCAAGTATTGAAATCCTTTGTCTAGTACCTCAGCTAGCCTTATTTGCAATGCTTAGAGCCAATTGAAGAGAGAAGGAAATAACATAGTCAGCTCTGTATACATCAACATAAGGAAATAAGTTTCGATATAATCAAAGTTGCAGCAATTGTTCTGCATTCAAGGGGACCCGCTCAAGTTGTCTCCCACACTTCTACCCTTCTATACCCTCAAAGCAGTGAAGGGTAATGTCTTCCTAATTTCCCATAGTGTCCTGATACAAAGCACTTGGACTCTTTTTAATGCCAATCTTTTTAGCAGCCAAACTCTTCTTGGCCCCAGCATTACAGGTGTTAAATTACAGATTCCAACTTTACAAGTACTTCCTTTCTGGCCACTAGCACAATTTTTCGAGTTATTCAGCTCTGGCTTTTGGTTCTGGTTCTCATCATAGATATAGCTAAAGCCTGCCATCAAAACTCATGCTACAACCTGAATATTCAGCTGCTTTGAAATTTCCTCCTCCAAATTAACTGCTTTGCCACTCTTAATCTCTGTCTCCCAGAGAGTCTCAAGACATGGACAAAATGTAGACAAATATTCTGCCAGAGCTTAACACACATGGCCTCCAGCCTGTGGAGTCCTTGCTCACACCTGAAACTTCCTCAACCTGTCATTTACTATCTGGTTTTCTGTTAGTAGTCTCATCTTCCGAGCACTAATCAGAATCTCCCATCAAGTTTGCAGCATTCTAGCACTTCTCTAGCTGGCATCTCCAAAGATTTCCACGTACTTCCTGCAAACCAGTTCCAGAGGCTTCTAAACTATGTGTTTAGGTATAGTCACAGCAATGATCTATTACTGGTATCAGAATCTGTCTTAGTCATTTTTCTGATCACTGGGATACAATACCCAATACCCACAATTTAAAGGAAGAGAAGTTTATTTTATTATGGGCCATAATTGACAGGCTACAAAGCAGAAATGGCATGGCAGAGGGGCATAGTAGAAAAAAGTTTATCATAGTGACCAGAAATCAGAAAAAGAGGGGGAAGGAGACCGTGAGGCAAATTTACCCTTCTTCCATTCATGCCCTACCTTTTAACAGCAAGCCAGCTATTGGATCTTTATGATCCAGTTACCTTCAAAAGCCCCACCTCTGAACACACGAGCCATCCTGGGGGTCATTCTAGATCTAAACCATAACAATATTCAGTACCCACAATTTAAAAGAGTAGAGGTTTATTTTGGCTCATGGTTTCTGTGTATGTAGGCTGATTCCAAGACAAAAAAGATGGCTAAGAAGCATGGTGGAGGGAAAATGGGCTCAGCCCATAGCAGCCAAGAAGTAGTCAGAGAAGGAGAAGCTGTGAACAAGAAGACAGTCTTCCAGGTCATGCCCCAAGTGACCCACCTCCAACCAGGTTGCACCTCCTAACTGCCTTCGGCTACTCAAATTATCAGTGGGTGAATCCACTGAAGAACATAGTGCCGCCATAATCCAATCACCTTCCAAACCCACGAGAGTTTTGCGGGGCATTTCAAATCTGAATTACAGAATTAACTTCACTTTCCAGAGTAGGTGTACTAGTCAAAGAAAGATAGTATAACCTTGGGAGAAAATCCAGTATCAGAAACCAAACTTGAAATCTTTATGCTAAAACCATTTACCCTACGTAAGAATCAGAATGATTATTGAAATTTATTCTCAGCTGTCTATATTACTTTACATCTGGCCATTTTGGCATGTGCATTTATCTATCCTTTATTGAATATTTTATATCCATTATCATATTTAATCTTCTCAACTACCCTATACAGAGTATGCTGTTATTATCTTCACTTGGCATGTGGGGTTCAGGGGAGTGAAGTAATATGCTCAAGGTCACAGACTTAGCAAAAGGCAGAATGAAGATTTTAACTCTAATCTGTCTAGAAGGAGGAAAAAGACTGCTCTTATTCTTAATCACTGTCCCTTATAAGTATTTCGGCTTTCTGCTGCACTGGAGCAGAATAATTTTTGATTTTGCAATCAAAAAGAACATTTTCACAATATTAGAATACTAGAAAATTCAGATGTGCCCAAAGAATACGTATAACACACATCATTCTGTCACCCTCAAATAACATTTTTTCTTGGGGGAACAATTTTCTTGGGGCAACAGCATTTTTTTCAATATGAAGGAAGTATTTCATACCTCCCAAATTATTATAGTCACTGTCATTCATTTTCATTCATTATATCTGATCTCACTTTGAAATGTGGGTGCCTGACATATATGGAAGAAGCAAGACAACATATATAGCTGTTTTTTCTCTAGCATAGATCCATCATAATTCAGTCATAAATGTTAAAGTCCTGCATTTTACCATGTATTCTGTTTCCTTTCAAGAATACAGTAGTGATCAGAAGCAGATATAGTCCCTGTCCTCATTGAGCTGTCAGTGTATTCGAAAAGTCTGACATGAATTAAAAAAAATAAATAAATATAAACCTGCCACTGTAATAAATGCTATTGAGAGAAAGGAATGTGAGTTTATAACTGGAAGATTTGACGTGATCAGGACAGGCTTTCCTGATAAAGTAATAAGTGGGCTGATATTCAAAGGAGAGGTAAAGTGGGGAGGAAATAGCCCTCCAGGGAAAGTTAACAGTATGTACAAAGCCCTGGGACAAGGAAAACCTGGTGACTGGAGGTATAGCCCAGTGGTAGACCATGTGTATAGTATATGTGAAGCCCTAGGTTCAACACTCATCACCAAAGGGGGAAAATAAAGATCTGAGACTAAAGTAGAGAAAGAAGCCTGACATGCAGAGACAAACAGTTCGGGACTGTTGTGTAAGATGAATCTAGGGACGAAGGTAGGAGGAGCCAAACCATGCAAAGACACTGTGGCAGAAGCATAACTGATACACTGAAGGAAAAGCAAAGATTCTGGCATGGCTAGAGTGCCATAAGAGGGGAGAGAAGGGGAGAAGATGAAGCCAGAAAGGGAACAGTGTACAGGCTGATAGCTTGCAGTGCTTCCGGTGGTGCTTTCTGCACTGCACTGCCCATTGTGGTAGGTACCGCTCACTCGAAACAGCATTTGAGAGACGGCAGGTTCAGCTGAGGAACTGAATGTCTAATTTTAATACTTTAGATAGCTTCTAGTTGCCGTGTTTAATATGGGGTCTACTGAACACTTGAAGTATGGTTAGTCTGGCTGAGGAACTGAATTTTAAATCGTATTTAATTTTACTAAATTTAAAAGTAAGTGTGAACAACCATGTAGGACTATTGCCCACCATATGTGGATAACAGAGTTATAACATTCTATATTTGGCTTACAATCTTGTTTACTCTAAAATAAATCTGAATTACCTAAGGCCTGTGTCCAGACTACTGTTTTGTTTTACTTTTAAGCAAAGTAACAATTTTCCATCTTTGATAGAATAAAAGAGAGGCAAAAGTATGTAAGAACTTGAAGAAATACATCATTTTCTTGACTCTCCTATTTAACTGATTTCTTGAAATCATCTGCAAATGGTGAAATGTAGGTGATTACAGAATATATTTTTCTATCTTTATTTTTCTATTTGTTAAGAAATTTATTCTTTTGCCATGTTTTTCTTTTTTAATGCAGTGATTTATAAAATTTATTTTTATTAGTACATATTTACATTAGTATATAAAGTTTACATTCCTTGTGTGGAGTTGGTACATGTGCACAAAACATTTTAATTTCTATTTGTTTTTATTTTTGGTACCAGGGATTGAACTCACAACCTCACACCCACCAGGCAGGCACTTAAGCCACTGTGCCAAATTCCTGGCCCTATTTTTTTTGAGACAGGGTCGCACTATGTTTAATTTCTATTTCTATCACCTTTCTTTCTCCCCTTCCCAACATCTCCTGATCCCCTTCTCATTTGAGAAAGCTCTATCTTCCAACTTCCTATTATGTATCTTTTATTTTGCTCTTTAGTTATAGTATGAGAAACCATGTGATAGTTAGGCTTATGTGACTAATTTATTTCACTTAACATTATGATCTCAAGGTATAGCCATTTTCCTGCAAATGACTCAGGTTTATCTTTCTTTATGGTAGAGTAGTACTCTATTGTGTATAAATACCACATTTTCTTTGCCCATTCATCCGTTGATGAACATAGGCTGCTTCCAACATTTAGCTATTATGAATTGTGCTGCTACAAATATAGATATACATGTATCACCATGATATGATGTCTTTAACTCTTTCAGGAGGATGCCTAGAAAGGAGTAGCTAGGTCAAATGGAATTTCTAGTTTTAGTTTTTTGAGGACTCTCCACACTGATTTCCATAGTGTTTATACTAGTTTACATTCACTCACAATGCGGAAAAGTTCCTTTTCCTTCTTTAGAGGATGATGCAGATCCTCCCAGTCAACATCCTCACAGAACACTCTGCTTTCTCTTCTTTTGTTGTGTGTTAATTTAGGTGGATATTTTTATAACTACTTAAAATCTTTTCTAAAATACCCAAACACACATTGTTATATTACCTAGGACAGAGATTGTGTCTGTCTTATTTGCACAGAATTCAGAGCATGTGGCCCTTAATGAATATCTGATAACTGAATGAATAGTGAAACGAATGACTTATTTATCTATATTGACTGCTTATTTATCTATATTGACTATCACCTACTCACCTCTGGTCATACAGGGTTAAGGACTCCCTATAACCACTTACTCAGCCCAGTTACTTAACACTATTGATAAGTCTGTCTGTCTTCTAACCTTAATCCATTAAGCAATCTTTATTGACAGACCCTTTTCTACCCAATAAAAAAAAAAAGATATTTAACCACCATAAAGTGAGAACCAAAAGAGCTGGTAAAAAAGGTAGCTTGGTGACCTTTGTACTTCAGAACAGAAGTAGTCTATAGTGATGATCCACTGTTGTCCCTTCTGACCTCTCATAAGTCATAAGATTCTACCTTATTTTCAGTGAATTGCCCATTTTGAGACAGAGTAATGTGTATGTGACAAATGGTGATTTTCTAATGGCATTTCCTAAACGATCTAACTTTACACAGTTAGTCATTGTTGGGTGATTTCAGGATCTGTGTACCTCTATGTTGACTTTGTTTTTGGGATTCATTGTCTCTGAGAGGCTCAGTTCTGGTTCTACAGTGCATGACAGAAAGACTTTCTGTACTGTGGTTCACAGTAGGACTATTTTTTTTTTTTTTTTTTTTTTTGCTGTTTGGGAATCAGAAGACTGTTGGAACATCATTGCATACTTTTTGAAGTAGAAATTTACTACTGAGATAGTTTCTTATACAGAATATGTATTTGTAGCTGAAATTTGACCTAGTTGAAATTGTCTAGTGATCTAGGTCCCAATCTTAACTGCAATTTACTGTGTCACCTTTAGCAATGTACTTAACAGTTCTGTGCTTCAACCTATACCTGCAGAGGTTCTCTTCTATTCCCTAGTCTTTTGAGTGATACTAGAAGCAGTAAAATTTTTCATCTATGGGAAACTTACTAAGATGCTCTACAAAACAAATTCTGTGCAGTCTGTTGACAATGTGTGCAGGATTGCTGGTGTTTGAACTCAGTTAAAACAGTACTGTACCTGTTCAGGTCACCACCACAGGGTGCCCCCTAAAAATGTGTTGACTCCATTATGTAGCTTGGATTTTTAATGATACAGCTTCTCTTTTCTTGACAAAAGAAAATTCTTTGGCATGAAAAGAAGAATTAAAAGTGTGTTTTCCTAGGAAACTAGTGCCACAGTGAAGTCTGTGCTGATTTGTTCTTTACACAGGTCTGAGAATTACCTTGGAATACTAAAGTTTCATATTTTTTCTTGGCATTTTTCTTTCTGCTTCATCATTCTTGATGAAGAAACAAAAGAGTATAAAGAAAAGCTACAGATGATGCTAAAAATAAACCAGATTTGTCAGGAGAGTAGTCTTAGATGGCGCTCTGATCAGAGCACTGAGAGTCACACTGGTCCAATGAGAGAACCATGGCCCCTTTGAATCATATGGTCCTGTTCATTTGTATTCCCATTGCTTCTCCCAGATTTCTTATTGCTTCCCCTAACAACTCGAACACACACACACACACACACACACACACCCACCCCTCTGTCCAGTGCACCCAGTAGGGGGGAGGGGGCAGAGAAGACAAAGTCATTTATATAATGTGTCTCCCTGCTGAGCCCCTAATGGCCGAAGCTTTTGTTCTGCATTCAGTGGCTGCATGTGATGGGCAGGAAGCTGCAGTCTCCTTTTGTTCCATGGCCTTATTCAGCAATTTAGATCCATCATAAAAATCAAATATGCATGTTGCAATCGCCTTGCCTACAACAGCTTCAATTTTCACCTTTCTTTAATTTGAACTCCACAGGAGAAGAAAGAGAAGGGAGAAAGGGAAAATGGGGGTAAGAAAAATTGCTTTGTATTTTTGCTTAGTGAACTGTGAAAATAGGCAGTAATCAAAAATATTTTTTAATCTCATAGATGCATCCCATTCAAAGTAAGACATACCACCAAACCAGGCCAATATAATCCCTTCTAAACATATTCTCAAACTGTCCCAGTTAGCTAGGCTCCAAAACTTGGATGTGAATTGATGGGTATAAAAAAAAAAAATAGGAAAGAATTGCAAAAGTGCAGAAGGAGGAAGGCTCTTTATAGCTTGAAGAATCATTCTGTTCAGAGAGGTACTGCAAACACCACTTCTAATTACAGTGAAAATAGTGTTTCTTATTCAGTGATTGTCATGAGTTTCTTTTATACAATAAATGATTGGAGGAAAAGGTTTATAGGGGGAGTGAGAGAGATTACATTTAAGGGCATATTTTCTGTCCAAATAAAAATGAACACATTCATAAAGATGTTTTTGTCCACTTATTGATTTGTACACTATATTTAAAAATTTCCCAGAACTTCAAAGGATGTGTTCCCTGGAGTTCAAATAAATTTGCATCAGCAGCTTTGGTATTGATTATTCAGAAAAATATAGAAACCCTTTACCTATTCCACTATTAGACTTGAGCAGTGACTTTACAGAAGGGTTTATACCCTAATATAAACAATATGGCCAATATTTATTTGATTTATTAAAAAATAAAAGATCTGAAGAACTGTGCCTCTTTATGCCTGGTTTCACTTACTACTATAGATTTTAAAGGCTCAAGTTAAACTTGAAACCAACCAGCTTGAAGATTCTTTGCCTGTTCTTATAACTGAAGCTATTACAGGGTAATTCCAGGGAGATTTGCTGTAGTCAACATACGACAAACAAGGAATGTAGTATGGGATGGGTGCAAACTCAAAGAGTGATCTTCCGGATCACTCAAGGTTGAAAAGCCTTTGATTGTCTGGAATGGAGTTTCTCCTGGAAGATGTACCAAGGATCTGGGATCAAAACCAATTTTACAAGTTTGATCCATTGTAATATGGAAATTCACCATGTTCTGCCTAATTAGAGATGTATGAAGAGGGTTTCCTTTCCACAACATCATTGATTTTTCTTTCAAACTCCCCAGTTTCACAGAGAAAATCTCTGGCATTTAAAAGTATTCAATTTAGTACAGTTCACTGATGCATGTAATCTTTGCTAACTACATCCCATTTTCTGTGAATTTGGTTCTTCAGGCTCTCTTACATTCTGGATATATTTTTAGATTTACTTTGGATTTTAAGTGAAATTAAAGACGTAACAAGGATATACAAGCACAGAGAAGATAAATTTAATATTTGGATTTTTTTAGTTGCCACTTTTTCCTTTTTTCCATTGGAAATACAGGAAATTATCTATGCCTACAAAAAGAATATAATTTTAAAAATTGGATTCTTCACAATTTAAGCCTCCATTTGAGTTCAGAGATTTGTCTATGTCTTGAATCTGCCTGTCCTGGAAAGAGTGATAAAATTAAGATGGATAAAAGTATGTGGAAATTTATAACACTGGATAAAATCTGTAACTGTATACCATAAGTCAGGCAAAAGCCATGGCTCTGTGCCAGTTCAGCCTTCTCTCCCCACCCCATCTTTTAACACTGCTCTGTATCTCTTAGGATATTGCAGGCAGATAGCATACCCTATGACTTCTCATTAAAGTCAGGGCTGGCACTTTATGTTTTCAAGTTCTCTCTTAGGAGAAAAGATGCTAGACAGATATATTAAATGATATACATCTCATGTTGAAGAATAAAACCTTTTCTCTTTGAGTGTAAGATACTTTAACATATAAGAATATATATTTAATTGAACATTTTCTTCTCCTTGATCATTTCAGTTCTTTCTTCCCAAGAAATAATTTGTAAATGGCCTAGAGAAAAAAATTGTTTCAGGGTAACTTGGTTACATTTCAGGTCATTCCAACTACTATTATTCTCACATATGCTTTAAACATAAAACAGTAGATATTCTTTGTCCTCAGGATTGGAGCTCTTCAGAGTGCCTTTTTTCTTTCTCAGTACTAAATACATGCTGAACTAGTGGTAAGTCTCGATTTCTGAAGTCATTACAATCCTGTAGATGTTAAGAGTACAGCCTCTAGAATCAGACTGCCTTAGTTCAGGTTCTGGTTCCATCCTTTATCACCAGCTACCATAGCATGGGTCTTTGCCTCAATGATAATGGAAATTAAAACGGACAGATTTTCAGGGAGTGGAAAATAAAAGAAAAGCAAAGTGGGGCATAGCTCTGTCAAAGATCATGCCAGCTCCCTACCAAAACAAAGTAAGAGAGAATAGGCAAAAGGCTTCAGTTTGATGAACCAAAGGAGATGTACATCTGAGCAGAGGATTAGACTGGCCCACCAACAAAAGAACTGGGACCAGGTTCACGGGGTGCTGTGGTGGGCAGGAGTCTGGCTGATCATTATCTCAGTCTTGGTTTTGTAGCTCTAAAGGAATCTTTATGGCTTTAGGATCAATTCGGTTCCCACGAGATAGTTGTCTCTTTTTGGGACGTGGGCAGCCTCAGTTTCTATCATGGAGTAATCACTCTTGCTTTCATGGAGGAGGGTGTGACCTTATCATGGGGTGGTCTGTGAAGTGCTGCTTTGCCTGGAATCTGAAATGATTGCAGGTTTAGAGCAATGGAGACTTCTAGGTGTAGCTGAACATCTCTGTAAGTCTTATATTTTAGTGTCTTGAAAGGCTACTCAGATAAAAACAGTTATGACTAATCAATTTAGTTTTGCTAGCTTTTAGATAAACTCTTCCTCAATGTCTTACATGCTTGTATACAGAACTCAAAAGGGATTTGACCCAAAGTTTTACAAACTGAAAGGGAAATTTTGTTCTGCTTTTAGTTATCTGTTGGGCATCTTGCAGCCTCTAGGTCCCTGACTGCCTCAGAAAAAAACACAGATACTGCTTTTAATGAGTAATATGTTAGGGGCCCAGGAGCTTGTTTGTCCTGTGTCCCTATAATGGTAACTATGTCATCTTGACCATGTCTATGAACTTGGGCAAGCTAATTCTTAATGCTTTCATTTGCACAATGACCACATGAGGATAATAACACCTAGTTCATAGGATTTTGTGAGTTCAATAATATTATGTAGCGTTTTTTTCACAGACTGGTTCCTAGGGAGGCAGAGATTAACATTCAGAATGTGTATTAGTGGACACTTCTAGAATCAGCACCTCTAGAAAATGAGCTGTGGTGCATTTCCAACAAAGACCTCAGACAACTACACAGGCAAGTTGTTTGTTGTTGCTGTTTTGGTTTTTTGTTTGTTTGTTTGCTTGCTTTTTAAATTGGAGGGCTGACAATTGAAGGCAGTCTTCTAGCACTCTCATTAAGTAGGGAAATAAGTTCTTTATTCCTAAAGAGGGACCTAGGTGGCATACGATGGTGTCCACCAAAAGTAAGTCCTCAGTAAATAGTAATGCCAAGAAATAGTTAGCTGTCAGAACATTTTCAGTTTTCAATAGCCGAACAATTGTTCCTATTATATATTTTAATTATAAGGGGTGACAATAGTGATGCTAAGTTACTAAGTGGTAAGAGGATCATTCTGGAACTGGACTTCCTGAGTTTGAATACCAGTCCCTTAAATGACATCTGTATAATCAAGTAAATACTACTTCTGCCTCTCTTTTCTCATTTGTAAAATGGAAACACAGGCAGTAGTAGTATCTATGAGGAATTATAAGGATACTTACACTTTGAACGATATTTAACATATAATAAACCATTGGTAAGTGCTGGTGGTTATTGTTATTATTTTCTTTTTTCTCTCAATCAAGTTGCACATAATTGTGTACACTTTTTTAGACAAGTCAAAAAATAGTTTGAAATCGTACAGTTCTGGGTTTAAATCCTACTACTGTAATCAGGGACATATTTAATCCTCAGTGTTTTCATTTGTCAAATAGAAATAATGCTGGCTACTTTATAGGAAGCACCAAATATATGAAAGTTTTATGAACAAGTATTTTAGTTTCCTTTTCTGAATTACAGAAATAATCTTATACTTAGTCTGAAGATGCCATGAGTTCAAAAATGAAACACACAGTGGTATCGGACACAAAGTACAACTGTACCTCTATTCAGGAATTTAGTTACTTACATGATTCTGGGAAAGATGACCCAGGTCATCGAGTGTTCATCACCCAAAGCAGAATTCAAAAACAGAAGCAAAATTTTGCCTCATGCTTCTGTTTGAGAACCAAATTGTTCTTGAACACAAGTGTTTGTGAACCGAGGTACCACTGTACACATTCAGTGAGTGTTAGCTCATAAAATGATAGTGATAAGAGGTGTATTCAGCACTCTGCACAATGCATTGTGTATCCTAATCACTCAAATCTTACTTTGAACCTCATCATGAATCTGTTTTCCTTATTTGTTCCTTTCTAACCTTTATTCCCCATTCCATCTGGCTCACTGCACCTTTGTTCTCTGTTTTCCTCTTCCTTTACTTGCATGTATTTGCTGTTGTTGTTGTTGAGATTAAACCCAGGCCTTGCAAAGTGAGCTACATCCCCAGCTCTTTCTATATTTTTTATTTTGAGACAGGATCATGCTAAGTCACTAAGTTGCCCACAGTGGGCTTGAACTTGTGATCCTCCTGCCTCAGCCTCCCATAGTGTCATACACTACCCTAGCTGCATATAAGGATTTTGAGTGTCATGTGGGTCACTATTAAACTACATCCTCTAACATACTCTTTAAAAAAAAAAAAAACGCTCTGCTTTGTTTTTATTCTGGAGACAAATACATGTGATAAGTGATTAAACATTATCAAGTACAGAAAGACTCTTGCTACAGAAAGGTGGGTAACCACTTCTCCATCTTCAGGATAAAAGAGAAATGGACTTAAATGGAGCATAAACAGCAAGGATAATGAGAGGGTGACTAAATCTCCAAATCTGAGATGCAAAAAATAAAGAGTATTATTAGTTTAGAATAGGTGTTTCTTAGTTTAGGATAATTGTTACATGTGTTATCAGCCAAAGAAAAAGGAACTAATGAAGTTCCTTCAAGCCCCATGATTTTCTGATAACTGGATCTCACTGTGTAGTGCAGGCTGACCTTGAACTCACTGAGATCTTCCTACTTCTGCCTTCAAATGCTGCCACCACACCTGGCTGATTTTCTGATTTTGTTATTGTTATGGTTTATGTTCCTGTGGCCCTGCCAAGTCTCATGTAATCATGGCATGGATGTGGCTGAGTTTAGCATTCATGATTGGTTTCTTACCTAGTGCTGGGATTGCTGGTGTGAGTGCGGCACCCACCCAGGGGCAGAGCTGACATACAGTGTAAGGGCAGGAAAAAAGCATGTCTTCCCTCTCTTGCCTGTTCATGTCTTGCTGTTTTATGGTGACCATGACTGGTGCCTTGCTGTGCCATCCTGCCTTGGAGCCAGCTAAGTATGTACTGAAACCTCCAAAAACTGTAAGAAATAAACCTTTCCTTCCCTAATTTTGGGCGTCAGGTATTCTGTCTCAGCAACAAGAGAAAAGTAACTAAGACAGAATTTGGTACCAGGAGTGGGGTCATTACTGCGATTGTACTTGACTATGTGGTTCAAGAGCCTTTGGAAATGGCTTGTGGGAAGAGTTTGGAAAAGTTTGGAGATGTTGCCTGAAGGAGTGGCACTGGAACAGCTTAGGCTGTTCTGTATGGGAGATTCTGGTTAGAACTCAGAACACCAAAAAGCTGATAAAAAGCCTGCCAGTAAAGATCAGGCTCAGGAAGTTTCTGCTGGGAAGAAGGACTGCATTGGTTGTTGGACTCAAACAATGTGAGTTATGGTATGGCAGAAAGTTTGTCTGTATTTTGCTCATGCCCAGGGACTTTGCCTGAAACTGAGATTAAGGGCAATGGACTGATTAATCTGGCTAAGGAATTTTCAAGGCAGTCGAATGTTGAGATAGTGGCCTGGCTATTGTTGGGGGCTTTTACTCAGATTTATGTTGTGAATCAAGAGCAAAGAGCCCAGCAGGATGATTTAAAACATTGTGAGTTTGGCCAAAAAGCTGTGGACTATAAAGATAGAGCTGAGACCACGATTGCTGAGAAAGAACAAAGAAATAAAAAAGATGGCCTGCGGCCATCCCAGAAAGCAGCCTTGTGCAGCCTCAAAATGGCAAAAGTAAAAGACTGCTCAGAGGAGAAAGCTACAGAGCACCATGCTCCAGAGTGGCAACAGAGGCCACATGAGGTTCCAAAATGGCAGCAACTGCACCAGATTCCAGAATGGCAGCAACATGGAGAATATGTTCCAGACAATCAGAGAACTCAGAGATCCAGTCTCTTGACCCCTACAGCCAAGAGAGAGGAAAGCCTGGCTGCTGCTCTAGCTGGCAGTGTACCTTGGCAGCATCCATGCGGTGCTCATTTTAAGTTCAAAGAAAATACACAGGTTCTGAGGTTAAGGCAGTTTTCACCCTGATTTCAAAAGGCCTGGGAGGCCAGGAAGTGTGCCCGAGAGGGTAGTGTGTGAATCTGCAAGTGTGAAGCTAAAAGTGTAGTGGATACCCCAGAAGTTTGGAAAAGCCAGGAATGTGGATCATCCAAAGAAAACTGCAAAGACCAAGCAGAATGGGCTTAGGAGAGAAGCTGTAGGAACTGAAACCCCTGGAAGTGCCATGGGGGTGGAGTTGCACAACCCTTTTGGAGCTTGTGACCAGATTGCTTCAGATGCTGAGCATGAAACTCTTAAGACTTAATGTTCGCTCTGCTGGATTTTGGACTTGCTTTGGTTCCAATGTTTTGTATTCCCCTTATTTGTAACTTTTGGAATGGTAATGTTTATCTTGTGCCTTTACATGTTGGAAGTGTTTAATCTCATTTTCATTTGTACAGGGGGTTACAACTAAGAGTTTGCCATAGATCTCGGAGATTTGGGACTTGGACCTTTCAGCAATGCTGAAACTGTTAGGACTGTGGCACTCTTGGAAATGGATTAAATATCTTTTGTATAGAGGATGTACTTGAGTCCTTGGGGGGGGCAGGGTTGGAATGTTATGCTTTATATTCCTGTGGCCCTGCCAATTCTCATGTAATCACGGCATGGATGTGACTGAGTCTAGCATTTGCAATTGGTTTGTTGTCTGGTGCTGGGATTGGTGGTTTGAGTGTGGCACCCGCCCAGGGGCAGAGCCGACATACAGTGTAAGGGTGGGAAGAAAGTATGTCTTCCCTCTCTTGCCGGTTCATGCCTTGCTGTTTTGCAGTGGCCATGAATGGTGGCCCCACCATGCCACGCTGCCTTGGAGCCAGCTGAGTATGGACTGAAACTTCCAAAAGCTGTAAGAAATAAACCTTTCCTTCCCTAATTTTGGGCATCAGGTATTGAAAAACAACTAAGGCAGTTATCCCCAAATATTTTAACTATAAGCATTACTTGCTGGAGTATACCTGGTTTGTGCCATGCATTTCTGTTGTCATAGTATCTTTCCTAGTTACATAATATTCGGTGCCCTTTAAAAACTCATCAGAAAAAGATCTTGGTTTGGCACAGGCATCCACTATTTATAAAGACTTATAAACTGTTTCTCTTTGTAATAGTATACAATAAATAATAAATGTAGCCTCAATTTTCTTTTGGAAGTAAATAGCCTGAATAAACTAAACTATACCATATTGACATGGTTTTCTTGTTCTAATATTTCAGATTAACACTCTGCTAAGTGCTATATTACTTTGTTACTTTGACAAGGATTTGACAATAATGACCTTTATATCAGTTATGTAGAAATTATCTTGGAGAAATAAAATCTGAAGGGAAAGGAACTTGATTACAGGTTTATTCCATAGGAAAAAGCCAGAGAGTAGCTCAAAATTCAGTCACCTGTGAAAATAAAGTAAAATAAAATCTAGAATTCTTTAAAACCTAGACTCTCTTTTAAGTATATTATCATATAAATATCTAGGAAATAGCACTGCTTCAAACATAACCCTTAATACATACATTAAAGCTGTAGTTTTTGATAGCAGGCAGAGCTATCATCTCTGTACATGCTTTGAACAAGCATAACGTCTTCCACCCAGGAATCTCAAATTTCCACAAATTCCATACCTAGTAGTAATTACATTGTTAAACATATAAAATGTACTGTATATATTTTCTTCCTGCAAATCTTGCTTTTAGAGCACATATCTCACTGCTTTTAGGGCTTTTTTCTTTGGGTTCTGCCTGATTTACCCTCACTGAAAGGAGACTGATAACCAGTTGGTATGTTTTAAGAGACTTTTATACCACACAAATCACAATTATGCTTCCCCACTTAGAATACTTCCTGCCCTTAAAAGTATTGGGTTTTTTTTATTAAACATTACATTTTTTTCATTAAACACTCTAGAACTTTTATTTTGGTATTTTCACCTCTCTTATGCTTAGCATGTAGTGTGTACTCAATAAATAATAATTGAATGCATAAAAACTTGTTGTCATTTTAAAAGTGATTCTTTTAAAGTGCTATGTACTATATAAAAACAGTTCTAGTATTGCCTGCAGAGCCTGTGGCACAAAAGTGCAAGATTGTACTTATCTTTTCATATCAGTTAAAAAATATACAATGTATATTTTTGAAATCATAATTTCACCTGTCAGTTAATTTATTTTTCAGTTACACCAACTACCTGCCAATCTACTTTGTGTTGGTAAGAAAAGAGACAGTGAAATATAAAAAATTGTTGTACTCTTCAAAAAGTTATAGTTAGAACTTTACAAATAAATTAATATTACACTAAACACAATGTTGTAATAATTTTAAAAGAAGTGTACAGTGAATAGACATGTTATCTGAGCTTCAGGGAAGAGGCAAAAATTCAGATGAATCTTAATGGAGCCATCCATTAAAAACATTTGGTTCTGTGACAAAAAGTAAATGAGATAGGAAGAGATGGAGATAGAATTCTGGAGTTGGATTGCTTGTATAATAATCTTGATGCTGAAACATACTGTATCCTTAGACAAATGACTTGTACTTTGTGTCTCGGTTTTCTCTCCTGTAAAATGGAAATGATATTTGTACCTACTTTAATAAGAGGAGGAAAATAATGTATCTAGAACAATGCTTGATACAAGGCAAGCAATATATAAGTGTTAGAAAATGAGAGTGGAAAATCTTCACCATTGTACTGGAGAACCCTGAGGATTTTTGAGCAAGAGGGAAGATAGGAGATATACTTTGAGAGGGTGATCCTAGCACTGCTGTGCATAATTGATTATCAGAGAGACACCAGTTTGAAGAAAGATCCCGTGAAAGGGAAATGATGGCTTAGACTGGGGCATTGACTATAGGGATGGAAATGGCAAGGTACAGGAAGAGATATTATAAGGTCCACGGGACATGTACTTACTAATATTTCCAGTATCTGAGTTGAGGGTATCTTTGTTTTAAAACAATCAAAGTCATTTGGAAATAAGTCTAGTGACCAAGGTGGAAGATTTTGGGTTAAAAGAACCAAAGAGATAAATTTTAAAAAGTAATGAGACAGAGTTTGTTCTCTGATCTCTTAAATTGATACTAAAAGCAATTCAAAATAAATTTATTTAAAAATTTTAAAATGTATAACTTATTTATCAGTGTAACTCCCCCAGGGTATTACTGTGTTGGATAATTGTTAGTGTACTTACTTAGTCATTGTTAATATTGCGTATGTACTGCAATACCTTTTTAATGAGAAAATTTAATAAAATTGAAAAATGAGCCCTTAATATATAAAGATAATCCCTTGAATGGATACTTATAAGGTGAAGATGAAGTATATTTAAAGATTAAGGATCAGATGTGGCCTTTTATTCATTTTACTTTTATTTATTATAATTATTATTTTATTATTTTTCATTTTACTTACCAAGTCCTACTGCTATACGTACCTTCTGGATGCTGTAACATCCCGTTGATATTCTTTCTTCCTATTACTATTTATTTTTATTTTCAATATTTTAAAAATCTGCTTGTTAAAAAAAAGAGTAAAGGAAGCAAAAGCCATGATTTAACTTTAGGTACCACTAAAGCTAGGAAGGAAACTTCATTTACATTTGGGTCATCTCAAAAGCTTTGTGTAGTTTTCAGGGATGCGTTCTTGCACTACCATTTTCTAAATTCGGTTGCAATTTCCTGATGCCATTGTTGAATTTATTATGTGTCTCCTCACTGTATTGTTTACCCATGTGCAGTTACATCACTAAGGACTGCCCTATGTGCTAATCCAATCTGTTTTCTCTTATCACCTTGCAACTGCTCTGGCATGCGGATAAAAAGCCAAAAGCCTCCCTAAAATAATTTCATGTGATGTATTGAACATTGTGTTTTATGTCCTTTCCAAGAAAATGAACTACATTGCAGATTTTAAAGGTGAAATTGTTAGAAATGTTTACAAAATAAATGTGCTGTGTATAGACAGATGTTTTAAAAATATCAGTTGATGAATGCATAATGGCTGTACATTTGCACAATACTACCACAAAAAGAGAATGATTAGTAATTTGCAGTCTGTTAGGAAGGACTCTTTACCCAGGGAGGGGAGACTGTTTTTATACCAGATTAGTTCAAAGAACTAGACATATTGTCACTTCTTACAGCAAAACAAAGTTTAAAACAAGGTATAATGTTCTAAAAATGAAACAACTCCTTGATGAATTAAGAGCAGGAATCTGGATGGAGATTAATAAGAACTCTAGTCTCTGCCTCTGTTAGAACAGACTGGCAAAAACTTCAGTCACCATTTGGGGGGAAATAGTCAAGATTCTTAATAAAAGTATTGAAAGGAATTGGGATCTCCTTCTTAAATTCAGTATAGGGTTTTCTTAATTAAGTTTATGTTTTTTACCTAAGCCTCATTTTGCAAATAATAACAGGGAAAAGTCATTTGGCATTGTGGACAGCAATAATTTAATGCTTTTGAAATGTATTACTTATCATTTTAGAACTATCAGTTTGCTACTTCTCTATTCTACCAGATTCAAATATGCTGATTCCTTCCAAGCCCTATAGTAGGAGATAGAGACATATTCAGGCTGCTTATTTGTCAGTATAACATCAGGGCAGTGACTAGAATGAGATAAAACCTATGAAATGTGTGTTCCTAATTCCTGGAGAAATGGGCAAAGAAATGGATATGTGAGTGAGAGTGAATTCTCAACCATAGGTGTCTTTTTCTCCTGAAACACCCAGATAACTTGAAATTAATTTTGGATTATAAACAAGTCACCTACTTTGACCAGCTGTTTTTCATTTGTTAACCATGGTGTTCTTTTCTCTAGCTAGTCGGAGCAGTATCACTTGCCCTAGCTTAAAAAAAAAAAAAGAATAAAAACCTTAAGTGTTTACAGGGACATTTCTGGGAAATCAAAGCAGAAACTTTGTTAGAAATGGCAAAAAAACTTCAGAATACAAGGCAATAACTTAGATTTTATTCTTCCTCATTATATTGTGTCCTCTTACTGAGATTTTGAAAGGAGTTTGGACAGTAAATGGATACACAATTATGTCATGAATTTTAATTGATCTGAAGGGCTTTATATTAATAAGATTCCTGATAGCAAAATTTTCTGATTTGTAGGTATTTTAATATAACCAAGAGATTGGAGCCTAGATTGGCTCCAAGTGAGATATTGACTCTTGAATATATATGCAAGCACTTTTAAACTGAGAAGCATTTCTCAATGTATCAGTCTTAGAATATTGTCCTCTTCCTATTGGTTGATATGGTGGACATTCATTCACTCATTCAACAAATATTTACTAAGTGTTTACTATGTGTCAACTACTTCTCTAAGTTCTAGAGATATAGTAATAAGTCTTTATTCAGTATTCATATGAATAAAATGGTACACATGAATTAAATGCACAAATAAAATTAAAAATAAAACATAAAACAAATAAAAAAATTTCACATAGTGATAATTGCTGTAAGTGGAAAAAAGCAGGCTATTTAGGTAGAGTATAGTAGATCGTGAGCCAAGAAAGAGAGACATTTTGTTGCCTAGGTTGTCAGTCTGAGGAAGTGACATCTGAACTGAGATTCAGATGGAGAAATCAGCCATAAATTCCAGGTGGTAGAGACAAGCAGTATGAAGACCCTACGACAGAAGCCAGTTTGCTACATTCAAGGGAATGACAAGAAGATCAGGTCATGAAGTAGGCAAAGCTGCTTGGAATTTATAATCTTACCATCATTGAATGGCAAATGAATGAAGAAGCATTAAAAATCTCTTTACTTTTTTAACTTAGAGAGAGAGAGAGAGAAAGAGAGAGAGAGAGAGAAGTACTGGGGAGTTGAACCCAGGGCCTTTGCACTGATCTATATTCCCAGGCTGTTTAATTTTATTTTTAATTCTGAGACAAGCTCTTGCTAAGTTGCCTATGCTGGACTCAAACTTGTGGTCCTCCTCCTTCAACCTCCTATAATGATGGAATTACAGGCAAGGGCCTCCACCCCAACTAAAATCTCTGTACTTTTAAATTTTACTTTTTCTTTACCCCGCCACCTCAGCTTTACAGTTAAAGGAATAAGGTGAAATAGTTTAATGAACAGGGTTTCTTGACTGTTTTTACTACTTTCCTCTAGTAGTCTAAGAAGTCTCTGAGCAACATGTCACCATTCTTCCTTTTTGTCCAGAAATATCCCTCCAATTTTTATTTTCCTTCTTGAAAGAAATGTACAAAAAAAAAAAAAGATATTTCTTTTATGCCTTTTCAAAGGAAAGAGAAGAAAGGAAACTGCTGAAGAAACAGATACTATAATTATATATTTTGAAGTAAATTCTGCCTTTGTTATAATAGATTCAAATTATTATGTTCATCTACTTACAGACCACTTACCCTGTGAATTTAGGAAGGCCACTTAATCTCTCTTGCACCTCAGGTTTTTCTTCTATAATATATGGAGGTTCTGCTATTTATCTAGCAGGAGCATGTGACATTGGCCACATGATGTATCAAGCACAGTGCTCAACACATAGATAGTGTTTACTGGAGTAATCGCTTTCATGTGATTATGAAGATGTTTGTTCTTTCCAGTTCCCTCCTAATAAACATTTGCTGCATACTTTTTTTAACCACCCAAATAAACTTTTTTTATTTAAGAGAAAAAAGACATAGAAAAGAAAGACAAAAAGCAAAAGAGACAAACAAACAACAACAAATCCAATACAATAACATTATAGGTTTATAAAACAAGATGATAGGAATTTGACAATGATTGTAATATTGTATATTGTTACCTTCAAAAAGGTTGTTTAGACTAACAGATATAGACGTGTAAAATTGATCTAATGATGTGAGTATTGACTGTTCTTTTTCAGTAACTAGTATTTAGTAGTATATTCATTTTAGCTATCTTATGTATACATATATACAAATTTATGGTTTTTTTCCTTTTCCCTTCCTTCTTTCCTCCTTTCCCCTATCCCAGTTATTCCTTTCCCCTACCCAATTACTTTTCCAAATAAACTTTTATGCTTTCTTCTCAGCTCGTATCACTGAGCAAATGAATTTTCCCTGTCCACTTCAAAAGATTCTATGTATTTATCCTCAGTCCTTTAAATTTATTTTTTAAATTTGGAGGTAGGGTCTCACTAACTTGCTAAGTTTCCCAGGCTGGGCTTGAACTTGTGACCTTCCTGCTGGGATTACAGGCATGTACCACCCTGCCCAGATACTATATATTCATGAGAATGTCATTTGGTAACAAAAATGACAAGAGTCAATTATCTATTAAAGACATAGTAATAATCAAGCTCCTGTCAAGCTCATGACAAAGTCCATGCTTGTGTAGCTATACCAAGGATTCCAGAGCACAGGGGAAAGCATGAATATATAGCCCCGGATCTCTGAACTATACCTGGCAGGTCTCCACTCATTCACTTCTGTTAATTACTGACATTTAGGAATCATTTAACATAGAATATGTCCTTATTGTGTGAAACACTTTGTTCTCCAGCTGCAAAACAACAAAAAACAATCTCTGATTTTCATGTTTTTATTGTATCATTTTAAATATAACGTTCTTCCCTATTTCTCCCCTTTTCTTTCTTCTTCCTTCCTCTCTCCCCTCTCTTTCTCTTTGTTTTTCTTTCTTTCTTTCTCTCTCTCTTTCTCTCTCTCTCTCTCTCTCTTTTGCTCTCTCTCTCAGAAGGAGGGAAGCATTTCCAGGATGGGTTTAAAAGGACCATGACTATTCTGCTACTGCAGTTTAGCTTCTGATATTTCCCTTGTCTAGAATGCTTTTTCCTCCTCTTCTATTCAAGACCAATCTCATCTTTTCTACTAAATCTTATAAACTGTTTTAGTCCATGTCATGCTGCTATAACAATAACAGAAGTTTATTTGGCTTACAGTTCTGGAGGCTAGGAATTTTGAGACTGGTGAGGAACTTCAGTTGTACCATCTTCTAGTGGAAGTGCAAGAGAAGGTGTGGAGGAGGAGATGAACCCATCCTTTTATCGGGAACTCACTTGTATAATAACTAACCCCCTTCCTTGATAACAGTGTTAATACATTCACCTGCAAGTAACCTGCCACCTCTCAGCGCTCTTACATTAGGGGTTTTTAACACATGAACTTTGGGGGACACACGCAGACCATAATACTATCTCTGGACTTGACTGACTGTCCTGCAGGGACATGCTTGTTTGTGTGTACTTTCTGCCATTTTATTCATATTGTTGAGTGTGGTATTTAAGTTTAAAGGCTATTTTCCCAAGTAGATCTTAATTTTATTCAGATCAGTGATTGTGTCTTATACATATTTAGTATCTCACTGTTTCCATGTCTTCCAATTTTAACCGTAAAACATGCTTTTAAGCACATAAATATCCTTTATTCCTTGGTGATTAAGGGCATTTTTTAGCTAAAACATTGACAGTATGTATTTTATAACACTATAAATAATGCAGGAGACCAAATTCTAAAAGAAACCTATAGTTAGTCGGGTGTGGTGGTGCATGCCTGTAATCCCAGTACTCGGGAGGCTGAGGTAGGAAGATGGTCATGAGTTCAAGGTGAGCCTGGGCTCCATAGTGAGTTTAAAGCCAGCCTGAACTACATAGCAAGACCCTTTCTCAAGAAAACCAAAAAAATAAAGAAAGCCTATTGTTAATAATAGATCTGGCTGATTTAAATACCTTGGTCCATGTTTCATTTTACGCCAAATTTCCAAGTGTGTTTGAAATGTCACAGTTAGAGCATACAAGGAAAATTTGGAAACAGTCAAGTCAGCCCTCATAAAAATCCTTAAAGAAAAATTAGGCTTTTTGTTTTTCTTATTATATGTACTATATTCATATAGATTCTTGGTTATATCAGCGCCAGATGACTAGGAATGAATTCTAGTTATTCTTTTTCTCCTTCTGTTGATAGCATTAGTGATTTGTGTTGAGAAATTAGGGGAAACTTGGAACTTAAGAGGAAACTTAGAGACTAAGATTTTATTTATTCACTTCTTCATGTAGCCTGTAAATGACAAACCATAAAATCAAATTAATGCATAAAAGGAATATCATTATATATACTCAGAAAAAATACTTGCTAAAGTTTAAAAAATGGCAGGTGCAAAAATAAAGAGGATAGTAGCTAATGAGTTCTGTAATATAAATCAAAAAATATCACAGAAATCCTGAATAAACAGGAAACCCAACAGAGGAAGATATCTATACTTGCTTGCTACAATCTGCTGTTTATAAGTTTAAAAAAGAGAGACAATGCGGAGTGAGGAGCCATGTATACCTGGATGTGCTCTATTAAAAGAGGCGCTTGATTGCTCAGTAATTGCAGAGCTAGGCTCTTGGAGAGGCCTTTGTCATCCCTCCTTGGCTGACACCAGATGATAGTGTGGCTCTGTGATAAGAAACAGAGGACCAGTGTCTCCATGGTAACTAACTGAGCTCTATATATTACACCTCATTACAAATGAGGATAGATAGTTAAATATATATATGCAGAGTAAATATATGTATGTGTATATGTGTATCCCATCTTTATCTAGAAAGTGAATAGAGTAAAATAAAAAAATGTGATTGCATTGAAAGGATAAAGTTGATAGGCCTTCTTTTCCCCATTGGTGCAGGTAAATATTTCATTTTTCAATTCCTCTGATGGTTTCGTTCTGAATCCACCCAGCTGTAGCTTGAAAGATTAATGATGGCCAGCAAAATAACCTGAGAAGAGGTAGCGAATGAATAGAAACCAGCACAAGAGAAGAAAGAATACAGCCTGACTTTGGGGACAAATAAATAAGGATTTACTAACTCTGTTAGTTTCATCCCCCTAACAGGAAAACCTGGAAACCATTAGAATGAAAACCTGGAAACTTTTATAATGTAATGATTCCTAAGAGTTCCAAACCTGCATAGTCTAGTGACAAGAAAAAGAAGGAGGGAAAGAAAATCAGCAATTTCCTTTCTAATTTTCTCTTGTGTAGGTATTGATTTTACTTTAACACACCTAAGTTTACTATATGTTTTCTCATAAGGGTATTACACTATGTGTAGGTCTTTATAAGGTTAAACACATTTCCTGAAAACTTAGCGCATGTGTGTCATACATTTTAAAGAAAAGAACCAAATTAAAGAAGTCATCATTGAGTAAACTATTAACACTAGAAATTAAAACTGTTAATTCAAGACACAGAATGCAAATATTTGATCAAAGAACTAAGACCCAGGAGCATTTTGCAAGTGTTATATTAGCTTTGATATATTAGTTCATCTGCTCTTAGATAAATGACTTTAAGCTCTGAAGCAAGGGCCCTTGATAGCCCACAAGGGATTTCTGCTGATCCTTAAGGTTGGTTCCTTCCCTACCTATGTCTTTTTCTCAACCCGCCTAATTTCTGAGCAAGTATTTCTGCAAAGACCATCAATGTATTGAAAAATAAAAATAACTATTTCATCTACTGGATAAATGTATTATGATATATCTTTATAATAAAGTGTTCAACAACAAAAAGAAATAAAGTTCTGACGCATACTACAACATGGTTGATCTTTGAAAACACTGTGCTAAGTAAAAGAAGGCAGTTATAAAAGATCACTTATTGAATGATTCCATTTATAGGAAATTTCAAGAATGGCTAAATCCATAAAGTATAAAAAAATGAGTTGTTGCAAGGAACTTGAGGAGAGGTGCTGGGGAGCTGGGATGACTGCTGAAGAGTGTTGTTTTTCTTTTAGTAATGGTGGAAATGTTCTGAGACTTGGTGGTTGCAAAACTCCAAATCAACTAGAAATATTGAATTGGACATTTGAAGAGGATGATTGCATGGTGTGAAAATTTTATATCAAAGCTATTGCAAAAATAAATAAAAGACATAGTTCAAGAGGAATATGATGATCTATAAGTAGGATGACCATATATTCTGATTGCCCAAAATTGTCAGACTTTGCCAGGTAGGCCAATGAATTTTTAGTAATCTTACTTTAACTTTCAAAATGTCCTGATTAGATGATGACTATATGGTTGTCATATATATAACCAGAAGTATTACGAACTTCTGCAGTGAGTCTTAAAGTTACCTAATCAAAGTGTCACTTGGAATTCTTTTAAAAGGCAAGAGTCCTCTATTGTTTCCCATGGATTCTAAAGTAGATCAGATGAAACTGGTGTTTGTGTTTTTAACAATTATCTGGTGACTCTTATGAATTGTTGGCATTTGCTATTCTACCTGTCTATAAGAAAAAGGTGACTAAATTACCCTGTGGTCAATTAGAATTCTAGGAAAGTATAAGGAGACTCTTGCAGGAAATTTGTCAGTTATGGAAGGCTAGGAATGAGTGCTGACTCTGAGGAGAACAAGAAAATAATGAACATAGCATAAATGCAGTGATATTTCTTAGAAATATCCTTCTCTCTTCTTTCTTATCTAAGATTATAAAACAGATCTGATGTCTATTATTCAGTAACAAGGAATTAGAACCATGGTGCTTAAGCTTGTGTGAACTTGATTGGCTTGGGAGTCTCCCAGGGGATTAGTAAAATATGCTTCTAAATGTGCCTGAGTCATGGAGGTGTGACCTTTGGTACTATACATGTCTTTGGCCTCTTCCTCTATGGCAGTGCTCTGCTCCCTAGCCGCTATGAACTGCACATCTTTGTTCAACTATGCCCTTCTGCTGTAATGTTTCTGCCTTGAAACTGCCTAACTATGAACTGAATCCCTTGAAGCTATAAACCAAATTAAACCTGAATATTGTGTCTCAGAGACAGGAAAAGTGACTACTGTAGCAACAACACTTAAAAGTGGTCCAGCTGGAAATTTCTTTTAAGTGGCCAAAAGTAGAGGCAGATGGGTTCTATGGTATCCCTGGCTACTGCTGCTCTATCCTAGGACTGACTATCCACTGCCTTCATTTGGATTTTCTATTCTGCTCCAGTCTCATAATTTTGATTGTGGTAAACTTTTACACTCAGTTTTGGACACAAAAATACAGGACCCTCAAGTGAGGCAGAATGTTTTCAGAAACATTCAGAAATGCAAGACAGTTGCACCTCAGAACATTTTTTTTATTAATTAGAAGTGGAACCAAGTTAATTGGGTCATGGGTTTTTTTTAATAAATATGAGCAGTAGACCATATAACAAATATGAACCAAACTTTGATAAAAAGCAGTGTCATGTGAATAATATAATATGCAGATTATTAAATACTTAAAATTGTAATTCATCTGAATACATTATGTTTGAAAATGCTAAGTCTTCATTGTCCACTCCTATGGAGGGATTCCTCACACTGTTATAGTCTGAAATGGAAATTGTGCTAAAGAAGCTTATGCATCTCCACATGTGTAGAATCATCATAAAATTTTTGAAGAAGGAGGAAAAAGTCATTACTAACCTGTTCTCTTCTTTGACCAGATTGCTTTAATTCGTGTCCTTTTTGCTTCTTTAATCAAGCAGGAAAAAAGCTCTCCTGCAGATTCAGAGCTCAGAAGTACGCTCCTCCTTGCTCCTGTCCATGCCCAACTCTCTTGATCTGTGGAGAAAGGTTGACATCTGGGGAGATTTCTTTGTTTCACTTTGTTCTAGCAAAATGTTCAGGCTTTTTATTGACATTTCAGTACTTTTTTTAGGTACTGTCTGAAATGTTTCAGTGTTGTAAAAAGGTTTCTTAATTGAGGGAGCTCAAGGATAAATATACTACTACTAATTGTTGTTGTTGTTGTTAAATAGCACAAATTAACTTCTATGGTTTCTCACCTGTTACTTTTTGATGGGATGTTCCAGGCATGCCCTTTTAGCTTCTGTAGAATATTAGTAAGTCCTAATAACAGATCAGCTTGGCAGTGTTAACTGTCAGAGGAGTGCTTTGGTGCTTCTGATGACTGGGCACCACCTATGGTCTGGCAGTGTAAGCAGCAATTTAACATCACCCAAAAGGTGATTTGGAAAGCTTTAAAAAAACTTTAACCACACGATTATAAATTTTAGTCTAATGAGATAGTATTATTATATCCTCATAAGAAACAGGGTCAAAAAGATTTTTCTAGAATAAAAACCTATGGTGAATTTCCGGAAAACATTTCCCACGAGAACTTTAGGTAATAAATGCCTGCAGGTTTAGGAGGTTCACCAACCTAACATTTGGTAGGGATCTCCGATGGTAGATGAATAACAGAAAAAAAAAATACTAAGCAAGACTATGGTCTCGAATGTTAACTTTAATCAAGAAGTAATGGTTGCTGGGCATGGTGGTGCATGCTTGTAATACCAGCAGTCAGGAGGCTGAGGCAGGAGAATCTCCATGAGTTCAGGGCCAGCCCAGGCTAGATGAGTGAGTTCAAGGCCAACCTGCACTACACAGTGAGATCCTACCTTGAAAAAAAAAAGGCCTTTTGAACACTTGATTTCAACCAAGATAAGCATTGACCAGACAGCCAGTTTAATTTAAAAATAATTTTGATATCTTTGGGGAAGAATTTTATTGAATTTGAAATCAGAAAATAATTTCTAATAGTTTATTTGATGCTTTTTCTGTCTATAATTTAGTATTTCAGTTCTAGATTTCTATTAAAGTTCAATCAGTGCCAACAGTCAATTAACTGAAGTTAACCAAAGACTTTGTCATCAAGTCTTTCATTTTGTTTATTTATTTATTTTTGGTTTTTTGAGACAGGATCTCGCTATGTAGTCCAGGCTGGTCTTGAACTTACTATGGAGCACAGGCTGGCCTGAAATTCACAGTGATCCTCTTGCCTCAGCCTCCCAAGTTCTGGGATTATGGTATGTACCACCCTGGCAAGGCTTTCATTTTAAACAAATGCAAATAACAATATACCTAAGAGAGACATAAAGTTCATTTCTGGCATTGGTATGTTTGTGTAGATGACCTGAATTCATGTTAGAAGAGCAAGGTAATAGTAAAGAAAGAAAGCTCTGATATTAGATAGAAATTATTTATTCAACTTTGTTATGTGATTTTAGACAGGCTTATGACTTATCCTATATGAACTTTGATAGGCCTATGGTCAGTTTAGTAGGTACTGAGAGTTTTCTAATGTGAGTTTACATTACAGCCAGATGTAGTAGCACACATCTGTAATCCCAGTACTCTGGGAACCTGAGGCAGGAAAATAGCCAGTTTGAGTCCACCTTGGGCAATTTAGGGTCTCTCAAAACAAAACAATAAAGCAGTTTACACTCCCATCATCTTTTTTTTTTTTTTTTTTTTTTTTTTAGCATTCTTGTGTCCACATTCCAGTGAATGTATGACATGGCTTTTCTTTCTCTGTCTCTGTCTCTATCTCTGTCTGTGTCTTTCTCTCTCTCCCTCCCTCTCTTCTCCCCTTTCTTTTCCTCTTCTCTCCTGTGGCACTCCCAAATTTTTTATTTTTTGAGACAAGGGCTAGGTGGCACAGGCTGGCCTCAAACCTGTGATCTTCTTTCCTCAGCCCCTGAAGTAGCTGGGATTACAGGAATGCACCTTTTCGATGCCCAGTGTGTGGTTGTTCCCTGCTATAATTTCAGTGCATCCTGCCCTATTCACATATTTTATGTAGTCACTTTTAATTTACTCCTTAGATTCTTGGGTATTGTATTTTGAATTGTGACTGTTTAAATTTCTTGCCTATTTTTTTAAATGAGATTTTTGATGGCTTTATTTTTTTGTTTTTGTATTATTCTGGATACGATTGAGATACATATAATCTTCTTTCACTCTAGCTTTCTATTTCACTCTTCTAATAGATTGTAATAAACAAAAGTTCTTAATTTTATTTTATTTATTCATTTTTTAGGGAGTGGGTACCAGAAATCTAGCTTAGGGCTTCATGCTTGCCAGGCCCCGGCCCCTGAGTTCTTAATTTGAATTTGGTTAGGCTTATTAATTTTTTCCTTTATGTTTAACCATTTTGTGACCTGTTTCAAAGACTTGTGTCTACTTTAAGATCCTTTCTAATATTTCGAAGGCTTCATTTTAAAGTTTGAATCTTTAATCTACTGAGAATATACTTAAGTAAGAGATTTGAGGTAGGGATCCAATTTTATTTATTTATTTATTTGTCTATTTTTGCAAGTTCTCAAAAAACATTTCTTAAATAATATTTAAAATGACACCTTTAGAGGCTGGAGATGCAGCTCAGGAATGAGACAAGTGTTTATCACGCACAAGGTTCTGTTTGAGCCCCAGGACCACAAGAAGAAGAGAAAGAGGGAGGGAGAAGAGGGAAGGGGTGAGGAAGGGAGGGGAGGGAAGGAGAGGAGCGGAGAAGGGAGACAAAGAGAGGAAGGGGAGGAGAGGGGAGGGGAGGAGACATGAGGAGAAGAGAAGACAAGACATACCCACCTTTAAGGGATTTCCAATCAATGACTTTGAACACCTAGGAAACATTTTAATTTAGCAATTCCTTATAAAAAATAAAAAACCAAAAGACAGATAATCTCAGAAACAGTAAATGTTTCCTCACTATCCCTTGACAACTACTGTTCTATTTTCTGTCTATACATTTGGCTACGCTAGGACCTTATATAAATGGAATCATACAATGTTTATTTCTCTTTGACTGGTTTACTTCACATAATGTCTTTAAGGTTCATCCACACTGCAGCGTGTGTCAGAATTTCTTTTTAAGGCCGAATAGTATCCCATGGTATCTACTTCCATTTAGTATATCTGTTCATCTATTGGTAAACATTTTACTTGCTTCAGCTAATTGTGTATAATGCTGCTATGAACGTCAGTGTACAAATACACCCTCAAGATTGTGCTTTCACTTTGTTTGCAGAATTGCTTGATCTTTATTGTTTTGAATTTTTAGAGGAACCATCACACTGTTACTCACATGTACTGCACTGTATTACATTCTCAACAACCATCTAAAAGCTTGCAATGTCCCCACATTTTCACCAACATTTGTAATTTTCTTTGATTTTTTTTTTTTTTTAAAGAGAAGGAGACCTAATGGTTGTTAAATGTTACCTTATGTGGTTTTGGCTTGTATTTCCCTAATAACTAGTGGAATTGAGCATCTTTTCATGTGCTTATTCACCATTTTTATATCTTCTTTGGAGGAATGTATGGTCAAGTTCCTTGCCCATTTTTAAATTGGATTTTTGTTGTTGAGTTGTAGAAGTTCTGTGTATATTCTGGATTTTAAAACCTCAACAGATATATCAGTTGCAGATATTTTCTCCCATACTAGAGGTTGCTTTTTCACTCCGTTGATAAAGCCCTTTAGTGAATGAAAGTTTGAGATTATAAATATACATATACATATATGTATACATGCATATACGTACATATATACATATATATATAAAGTCAACAAGAAGCAAGCCCTCCCTGTGAACCAGCACCATGAGTGGGCTGCTGCTGCCAGGCAAACAGCCAGATCTCAGCCCCTTCTGGCACATGGGCTGGGAAACAAGAAGAGCCAACTCCCCACTCCCGTAAGTGGCTGGCTGATCCAGAGAAACACAGGCTGCAGTGATAACTATTGAGGTGAAATACAATTTGATGCTTGTGTTCTTTGGTGTTTCAAAGACTTTGCAGGTCTAGGGCTGGTGGTCTGATCATCTATTCATAGGATAACTGTACGCAGTGTGGCACCTATTGGTGGTAGCCATTGTTAATCCCCTACTATCTTGTTATGAAGTCCCACATCATTTTCATTGTTTTGTTGGGTTGAGTTTTATTCTATTTTGTTTTGTTTGATTTTGTTATATCCTACGGTATGGGCAGCTGTTTCAAAGATAGCAAGATATATTATGGTAGACATTTTGGATTTACTATTGTCTTGTTTTGAAGTCCTTTACTGCATTCATTGTTTTGTTTTTATTGGTTCTACTCTGTTTTGTTTGATTTTTACTATGTCTGCAGGTATCTACAGCTATTTTGAGAACAAAAGGCATTATGGTAACCATTGTTGATTTCGTATTGTTTTGAAGTTCTGTGCCACTTACACTGGTTTGTTTTGATTGATTTTGCTCTGTTTTATTTTGCTTGGTTTTAAAATAAAACTATACACACACACGCGTGCATATATATATATATGTGTGTGTGTGTGTATATATATATATTTTTTTTTTTTTTTGAGGCAGAATTTCTCTATGCAGGTCAGGCTGGTCTTGAACTCACTTTGTAGCCCTGGCTTGCCTCAGACTCACAGTGATCCTCCTTCCTCAGCCTCCCAAGTGCTGGGATTACTGGAATGCACCACCACACCTGGATGAAAGTTTGAAATTTTTATAACATCTAATGTGTCTGTTTTTTTGTTATTGTTGTTGTTGCCTGTGCTTTTAGTGTCATATCCAAGAAATCACTGCCAAATGTGATGTCATAATACTTTGGCCCTATATTCTTCTAATACTACTATAGTTTTAGCTCTTATGTTTGGTTATTTGATCCACTTTTTATTAATTACTGTATATAGTATTAGATAATAATTTAGCTTTTTTATGTGGATATCCATTTTTTCCATCACCATTTATTGATGGAAAAAATGGATATCCTTTTCTCCACTGAGTAGTCTTGACATCTCTGTGGGAAATCATTTGGCCTTGTATTAGGTAGTTAAGGGTGCCATAACAAAATGCCATAGACTGAGTGGCCAAAACAACAGAAATTTATTTTTGAAGTCCCAGGGCAGGGTACCACCATGTTTGGGATCTGGGGAGGGACTACTTCCTGATTTCCAGCTATCTGCCATATTGAGTCCTCACATGGTGAAGAAAGAGCTCTCATGTCTCATTCTCATTTTATAAGGTGCCAGTTCTATTGGAGTAGGGCTCCATCCTTATGACCTTGTCTAACATTAGTCACCTTCTTAAAGCCATTATCTCCAATACAGTCATAGGAGGGATCAAGGCTTCCACATGTGAATTCTGGGGAGATACAGTTCAGTTTATAGCAATTATATGCAAGGTTTATTTCTATTTGACCCATGTATTTCTTTTTTAAAAAATAATTTTTATTAGTACATGTCTGCAGTATGTAATGTTTACAATTGTCGTGTGGAGTTGGTACATGGATATCCACATATTAATTCTTTTTTTCATCCCCTTTCTCTCCATATGTCTGCACTGCACTGTTTTGATTACTTTACTTTCTAGTCAGTTTGGAATCAGGAAGTATAAGTCTTCTGACTGTTCTTTTTCAAGATTGTTTTGTCTATTCAAAGTCCCTTAAGATTCTTCCTACTTGAGGATGGATTTGTCTATGTATGCAAAAACATTGCTAGGATTTTGATAAGGATTGCATTGAATCTGTACATCATGTTGAGTGATTTTAAGAATATTAAGTCTTGAACTCTGAACATAGATTTCCAGCTTGAATTTCCAGAAATATGTTAAATAAAACTGCAGAAGCAGGCATCCTTGCCTTGTTCCAATTTTAGAAGAAAAGGTTTTAGTCTTTCATCAGTGAGTATGATGTTAGATGTGGGTTTTTCGTACATATATATTATATTATGTTGAAATAGTTTCATTAGCCTGTTGAGTGCTTTATCATGAAAGGATATTGAATTGTGTCTAATTTTTTTCTGAATCAATAGAAATTGCTATATTTTTTCTTTTTCCTATCATTCTGTTATTGTGGTGTATTACATTAATTTTTTTCATATGCTGAACTATTCTCACATTCCTGTAATAAATCCCATTTAATCATGATGTATGTAATCTTTTTATATGCTATTAAATTCAGTTTACCAGCAATTTGTTGTGAATTTTTGCTTCAATGTTCATCATGGTGATCAGTTTGTAATTTTCTTTTAGTATCTTTCTCTGGGGTTGTTATCAGGACAGTAGAACCCATAAAATGAGTCTGGAAGTGCTCCTTCAATATTTTAAAAAAGTTTGAAAAGGATATATGTCATTTCCTTAAATGTTTGGTAAAATTTAACAGTAGAGCTTGGAGATCTAGGACTTTTCTTTATTATATCATTTTTCATTACCAATTAGATCTTTTGAAATTTGGCAGCAATTACAACCAATTAGATCTTATTAGTTACAGATCTATGCAGATGTTCTATTTCTTTGTGAGTCACCCTTGGTAGGTTTTCTGCTTCTAGAAATTAGTCCATTTCATTGAGTTGTTCAATTTGTTGCATGCAATTGTTATTAGTGCTCTCTTATAAAAATTTTTATTGGAGTAATGTCCTTGTTTTCATATATGATTTTAGTAATTTGAATCTTATTTTTTTCTTGGTCAGTTTAGCTAAAGGTTTGTCAATTTGGTTAAACTTTTTGAAGGACCAACTTTTGGTTTCATTGTCTATTGTTTTCCTGTCTTCTATTTTATTTATCACTGTTCTGATTTTTAATAATTTTTCTTCTGCTAGCCTTGGATTTAATTCTTCTTTTAATAGTTCTTTACATTGTAAAGTTAAGTTGTTGACTTGAGATCTTTTTTCTTTTTTTAATGAAAGCGCATATCATATATATTTTGTAATTTGTTCTTTCATCCATTGGTCAAGAATGTGGTGTTTAATTTCCACAAATTTGTGAATTTTTATATTTCCCTTCAGTTGTTGACATTAGTGTCATTCTCTTTTGGTCAGAGTGGACATTTTGTATGAAGTCAATTTTTAAGTCTGTTCAGAGTTAAAAATTGCACATGAGAAAAATGTGTATTCTGTTGTTGGGTATTCTCTATTAGATCTTGTTGATTTAATGTTTTGCTCAAGTCCTCTATTTCCTCCTATCATGTAGTTTTTAAATACATTATTTTTCAGATTTTTTTTTATTAGTGGAGTTATTAGGTGTCTATTAATTATGTCAGTTTTTGCTTGCTATATTTTGATAGTCTGGTATTTGTAATATAAATATATTTGTTTTCTTTTTGAAGCAGAGTCTCACCATGTAGTGTAGGCTGGCATTGAACTCACCTATGTAGCTGAGGCTGGCCTCAAAGTCACAGCAATCCTCCTGCCTGAGCCTCCCTACTGATGGGATTATAGGCATGCACCACCACACCCAACCTATTAATATGTATTATATTTTCTTGTGTATTGAACCTATTAATGTATTTGGGTCTAAAATGAATGTCTCATACACAGCTTATGTTTTATACTAATAACTTTTAAAATATTCTTTTATAGGAAAAAAGTAGAGTTTCAAACCAGAGTTATAATAATCCTACTTTTTATAATTGACCTTATTTGTCTTTATGGAGATCTTTATCTCTTGTTATCAGTTTTGTTACTCTCTAGCCTCTTTCATTTCAACCTTTACAATATTTTGGAGGACAGGTCTAAGTGACAACAAACTCCCTCAGCTTTTGATTTTCTGAGAATGTCTTACTTTCTGCCTCACAGCTGAGGGACAGTTTTGCTTAACAGGATTCTTGGTTGATAGTTTTTCTTGTTTAATATATCAGCCCACTTCCTTCTGGCCTCCAAGGTTTATCAAGAGAAATCTACTGATACTCTTATTGTGATAAATTGCTCCTCTCTTGATGCTTTTCAAATTCTCTATCTTTGTCTTTTGATGATAGGCAGGTAGTGACTTAGTATGATCCTCTTTCATTTCATCCTATTGGAGTTAAGATTATTGCATATCTGTAATTATGTCTTTCATGGAAAATTCACGAATTTTTATCTGTTATTTCTTCAAATAATGTCTGTCCCTTTTTCTGTCTCTGCTTCTGGAATTGCCATAATATATATGTTATTCTATTTGATGTCCTTGGGTTGTGTTCACTTTTCTTTTATCTTTTCTGCTTTTCAGACTTAATAATTTCATTTACCTTTGGATTTACTGATTCTTTATCTTGTCTTCTCAAATCTGCCTCTGAATCTTGCTAGTGAATTTTTTATTTCAGTTATTGAACTTTTTAGCTCAGAAATTTTAAAATGTATCCTAGCTCTTTATAGATATATACAGGTCATGTATTTTATATACTTTTTTTTGTGGTACTGGGGATCATACCTTTTAATTTTTACTTTGAGATATGCTCTCACTATGTTGCCTACACTAGTGTCAAATTTGCAATGCTCCAGCCTCAGCTTCCCAAGTAACTGGGATTATAGGGTAAAGCCACTGTGTCTAGCTTTTATGCACATTTAAATATTGTTTTCTTGGCCAGACCCACAGTTAGGAACACAACTGTAATCCTAACACTTGGGAGACTGAGGCAGGAGGATCACCTCAAATTCAAGTCTACCCTGAACTATGTAGAAATACACTGTCCCAAAAAAAAAAGGAAAACAAACAAAAAAAAATTTTTAAGTGCTGGGAATGTAGTTTAGTGCAAAGGGCCTAGGTTCAGTCCTCAGCGCCATGCACACATACACACATACACACACCAATAATGATAATTTTTTGTCTTTTTTTGATAATTTTTTTTTGTTTTTAAAAATTTAATTAATTAATTAATTATTTTTTTGGTACTAGGGATTGAACTCATGACCTCACATATGCCAGGTAGGTGCTTGTACTGCTCTGCTAAATCCCCAGCTAGTTTTTTAATTTTAAAGAGAAAACAATAAAATTTCAGAATAAGATAATAGGAGGGTGACAATGGTTAATACACTGTGTCTTGTTATCTTTACATTAGTTACTCATAGTACAAGATATTGGTATTTAATTGTCCAAACTGTCCTTTCTTTTTTTTTTTTTTTTGCCGCACCGGGGATTGAACTCACAACCTCGCACTTGTCAGACAGATGCTTAAGTCACTGAGCCAAACTCCCAGCCCTGACTTTTTGAGGCAGGGTCACACTGTGTAGCTCAGGCCGGCCTTGTGCTCACTTTGTAGCCCAAGCTGGCCTTGAACTCACAACGCTTCTCCTACCTCAGCCTCCCAAGTGCTGGGATTAAAGGCGTGCACCACCAAGCCCGGCTAAACTGTCTTTTCAATGAACTAAAAGAAATTAGTAGTATAAGTACTGTAACTATCTTTTATAAATTTTTTCCCTTTTCCCTTTCTTCTTCTCTCTTTTCTCCTATCCCAGTTTCTCTTTCTTTTTGAAGTTGCTTCCCATTTTACAATATCTATTGTACATTTTGGATCTTTCAGCTTCTCACACTAGGGAGACAATGCAGTGTTTACATGTGTGCATCTGGTTTGTTTCACTTATGAGTATGGTCTTGAATTGCATCCCTTCACCTATAAAAGTCTCCAGTTTATCCTTCTTTATGGCTGGTAGTATTCCATTGTATAAAAAGGTCACCTCTTTTTTATCTATTCCTCAGTTGATGGGCATTTGGGTTATTTCCAAGATCTAGCTATTCCAAGTTGTGCTGCTACAAACATGGGTGCATATATCACTGTGGTATGATGTTTTTAATTCTTCTGGGAAGATACCCACAAGGGAAGTACGTGGGTCAAATGGGCCCTCCAATCCTAGTTTTGTGAGAAATTTTCACACTGATTTCCACAGCAGATGCACCAGTCTACATTACCACCAACAGTGGAGACGGTTTCCTTTTTCCCCACAGCTCCTCCAGCATTTGTTTTTGGTTGATCTTTTTTTTTTTTTTTTCTGGAGTGAGATGGGATCTCAGTGTTATTTTAATTTGCATCTCTCAAATAACCAGTGATGTTGGACATTTTTTCATATATTTATTTGCCATTTGTATCTCTTCATCTGAGAAGTGTGCATTCATCTCAGATGCCCATTTTTGGATTGGGTCTTCAAATTTGGTAGGTCTGATTTTTCTGAGTTCTTTTTATGTTCTTGATAGTAATCCTTTGTCTGAGGAACAGTTGGCAAACACTTTTTCCCACATTGTGGTTTGTCTCCTCACTCTGTTGGTGGTTTCTCTTGCTGTGTAAAAGCTTTTTAATAAGATGAGATCCCAGTTGTTGGTTCTTTATGATAGTTCCTGTGCAATTGGGTTTTATTCATAAAGTCTTTGCCTATACCATGTCTTCAAGAGTTTTATCTATTCTATCTTCCAACAGATTTAATGTTTTTGTTTTAATATTTAGATCTTTGAACAATTTCAAGTTTAGTTTAGTGTATGGTGAAATACATAGGTTCAGCTTTAATCTTCAGCATGTACAGAGCCAGTTTTTCCAGAATCACTTATTAAAGAGGCTGTCTTTCTTCCAGTGAATGTATTTGGCACCTTTGTCAAGATAAGGTGGTTTTGTATGTCTAGAGTTTTTTATGCATCTTCTAATCTGTTCCACTGATCTTCAGGTCTCTTTGGTTTTTTGTTTTGTTTTGTTTTCCAGTACCATGTTGTTTTTGTCACAGTAATTTTGTAGTATAATTTTAAGTCAGGGATTGTGATGACCCCTGCCTAACCTTTATTGCCCAGGATTGCCTTTGCTACACCAGGTCTCTTCTGGTTCTAAATGAATTTTAGGATTTTTGTCTATAATTCTGTGAGATATGCTGTTAGAATTTTGATTGGAATCGAATTAAATCTATATAACAGTTTTTGGAAGTATGGCCATTTTCACCATATAGGTTCTTCCTGCCCAAGAGCAAGGGATGTTTTTCCGTTTTCTGATATTCTCTTCAATCTCCTTTTTTAGAGTACTGTAGTTTTCAATGTAAAGTTCTTTTATATCCTTCATTAGATTGATTCCTAGGTATTTCATTTTTTCAGATGTTATAGTAAAAGTGTTGTTTCTCTAATTTCTCTCTCAGTGAGTTTGTTATTCATGTACAGGAAGGCTACTGATTTTCGAGTGTTGATTTTGTATCCAACGATGCTACTGAATTTGCTTTTTCTGCATCTATTGAGATGATCGTATCATTTTTGTTCTTGGCTCTGTGTCTTGGTTACTTTTCTCTTGTTGCTGGGACAAAACACCTGACACCCAAAATGAAGGAAGGAAAGGTTTATTTAGCTCACTGTTTGTGGAGGTTTCAGTCCATAATCAGCTGGCACCAAGGCAGGGTGGCATGGCACTGAGGCAACACTTCAAGCCTGCAGCCAGAGCAAAAAGGGGGAAACAAGCCTCTTCTCCTCCCTTATATTGTATCGAGGTCACCTCTCCCAGGGCAGGTGTAGCATTCACAAAATCTCTGTGCCCTCCTCTGGCACAGGAGGAAGATATTTACAAAGTAAGGATCCTGACTCCCTGCTGAGTCTCTTAGTTAAACTTCTAAACTTCTCAAGTTGACACAATGTATTAACCATAACACTGTTAATATGGTGTATTACACTTATTGATTTATGTATGTTGAACCATCCCTGCGTCCCTGGGATGAATCCCAAATGGTCACGGTGTATAATCTTCTGATGATTTGCTGCATTCTGTTTGCTAATATCTTACTGAGAATTTTTGCATCTATGTTCTTTAGGGAGTTGGCTGCAGTTCTCTTTCTTAGTTGGGTCCTTCTCCAGTTTTGGTATTTGGTGTATGCATGTGTATGTGTGCACACGTGTGTGTAGTACTGAAGATAAAACCCAGAGGTGCTATACCAGTAATCTATACCCTCAACTCTTTTTGTTTTTTCTTTTGAGACAGGATCTCATTAAATTACCCAGGGTGGTCTTAAAGTTGCAATCCCTCTACCTCAACCTCTTGAGTTGTTCTGATTGCAGTCATATGCCTCCATGCCCAGCTTCGTTTAGTTCTTTTAAGACAGTTGTTTTAAAGTCTTTGGTAATTTTACCATCTAGTATTTCTCAGGGACATTTCTATTGAATTTGTTCTTTGACTAAGTCATACTTCCCATTTCTTTTTATATATTATGATTGTGTGTGTATGTGTGTTTGTGTTTGTAAAACTGGACGTGTGAATCTTACAATGCATTGTCTGGAAATAAGATCCTTTCTCAGAATGAAACAAATTAGTAGCAACTTCAACACTTTTTTTGTCTTTTTTTTTTTTTTTTTTTTGAGAAATGGTCTCACTATGCAGTTAAGTCTGGCCATAATCCTCCTGACTCCACCTCTCAAGTGCTGGGACTATAAGTGTATACCACCATGCCCAGCACACAACACATTTTTTGAAGATCTAAGCTTGATCCCTCAGCTCATTTTATGTATTCCCCACTTTACATGTTACTGAAGACAACAGTGTTGTTACACTTTCTACCACTATGTAACAAGTATGTCTCTTCTGCTACTTTCCAATAACTTACTCCTCTCTTGGTTTTGTGCCCTTACTGAAGAATCCTTAAAGATGAGATTGCTATGAATAGTTCAAGGTAATGTTACGTGCTTTCTGTCATGCTCTCCAAAACCTTTCTAGCCTCTGCCCTGCCTAGTTCCAAGACCAAGCCAGCATTCCATCGTCAGGTACCAAAATCAATTTTAATTATGTATTGCTGTGTCACAGATTGTTTCAAAGTTTAGTGGCTTCAAACAAAATATATATTTATTATCTCACAGTTTTTGTGGATCAGAGTATGGCTGAGTTGGGTCCTCAGGCTCAAAGTCTTATAAGGCTTTTGGAGTGTTGTCTGGGCTGCAGTGAGTCACTCTGAAGTTCTATCAAGGTAGCATCTGCTTCAAGCTAGCCCACCTGTGGCTATTGGCTGGCCTCAGATCTGCATTGGCTGTTGACTAGAGACACCTTTTTCTAAATGGTTCTCTCCACTGGGCACTTTCAGTAGGACTAATGAGTATTTTTCAGAATGATGTAGTAAAAAAGTAAGAGGAAGAGTGAATAAGATGGAAGTCAGAGACCTTTTGTAATGTGATCTAGAAACTGGCCTCTCAATGCTTTTGTTATATTCTTTTTTTAAAATTGTTTTTATTTTAAAGATAGTAATATCCAACAAAACATAACAGAAAAAAGTCAATCAAAACAGCAGTAGAACTGGTACAGAACTTCAAAGAAAGATACTATGAAAACAATAGCTACTATAGTGTATCTTGTTATTGTCAGAATAGTTGACCATTCCATCAGGTATAGTAACATCAAACCAAAAACAAAACACAATAAAACCAATAAAAACAGAATATGAAATAAAGTAGAAAAAATTAATCAGAATAAAGCAAAACAATGAGAACAATATTGGGCCTCAAAGACAAGACAGAAGAGACTCCCCCATATTTGCTGTCATCTTCCCAAGAGATGCTCAGGCTGTTGGCCCCAGGCCTGCAAAATCAACCAAACAATACAAGCATTTAGTAGCTTTATGTACCTTAGTTGTTATCAACTTAGCTGGTCCTCTGAACCAGCAGGTTGCTTGGGACGGGGGGGTGGGAAGGGATGTCCTTGATCTTTAGCCTGGGGGCCTGTACGTTTACACGAGGCACATCTTTCTCTTCCTGGAATCCGTGCTGGTCGAACACTCACCAGGAAGCCAGGCTAGTTGTCTTCTTGTTATATTCTTTTTGTTAGAAGTGAGTCAATAAGTCCCACTCTCACACAGAGGCTGCTTATCATGCAGGAGTATGTTTTAATTAAAAAGGGTAACTTTGAAGGAACCCTTTTGTCCTGAATACCTGTTTTCCAGAACCTTTTCATCAGTAATGTGTATTAGCACATTTTAGTTGTAGTATATTAAATGTTTATTTTATTTTTTAAGTGAGATTGAACTTATTTGAAAGACATTAGTAATTTTTTTCTTGCAAAGTCTGTTAATATCTTTGGAGCACTTTATTTTTCTTCTATTACTGACCTTTAGATTTTTTTTTTAATTATATGAGGAAATTATCTCATTGCCTGTCATATGCAGATAATATTTTTCTCATTTTGTCATTCATCTTTAGATTTTGTTCATGTTTGTGCAAGCCAGTTTTTTTTAAACTTTCAGGTAGTCAAATTGATCAAGTATTGCCGGGCGTGGTGGCGCACGCCTTTAATCCCAGCACTCGGGAGGCTGAGGTAGGCGGAGCGTTGTGAGTTCGAGGCCGGCTTGGGCTACAACGCGAGCGCAAGGCTGGCCTGAGCTACACAGTGCGACCCTGCCTCAAAAAAAACCAGGGCCGGGAGTTTGGCTCAGCGGCTTACGCGCCTGTCAGGCAGGCGCGAGGTTGTGAGCTCGATCCCCGGTGCCACAAAAAAAAAAAAAAAAAAAAAAAAAAAAAAACAAATTGATCAAGTATTTCTTTTATAGAGGAATCATACTCCTAAAAACAATATCTATTTATGTATTTCCTGCTAATTTGCCTTTAGTATCTTACTATTGCCTTATGTAGGATAAATCTGAATCTCTTTATCATAAAATAAAGCTTGTTATTGCCTCATTACTGCTTAGGTCTTTTGTTTTCCCCTGCTGTACAATCTCTTTACTAGAGTCTACTGACATCTCACCCTTCTTTAGTGTGCATTTCCATGCACATCTGAGTTCTTGTCTGATTGCTTCTCATGCCTGTGAGAGGATGCATAAAGGTAGACTCGAGAGAGGCAGCAACCAGAAGATAACCCGCCTGCCTACCTGGTGAGTGAGTGTGACCGCACGGACTCCCGGGAGAGAACAATGTGCCTTTTGAGAACCCGCCATGTTGGGCAGAGAGGCAGCAACCAGAAGATAACTGGCCTGCCTCCCTGGTGAGTGTGCACGACTGCGCAGACCCCAGGAAGAGAAAGAGATGCATGTCCCATAGACCTACCAGCGCGTGGGCTACGAATCAAGGACTCCCCCCCCACCCCAGAAGCAACCTGCTGGTACAGGAGACCAGCTAAGTTCATAGCAACTAAGGTACATAAAGCAACTAAATGCTTGTATTGTTAGGTTATTTTGCAGGCCTGGTGCCCGCAGTCTAAGCATTTCTTGGGAATATGACATTGTGCAGTGTGGCAAATATGTGGGATTGTCCTCTGTCTTGTCTTCAAGCCCCAATATCATTCTCATTGTTTTGTTTAATTTTGATTAATTTTCATTTCTTTTTTTTTCTTCATTTCATATCCTGTTTTTATTGGTTTTTTGTGTGTGTGTGTGTGTTTTGTTTTTGGTTTGTTTTTGCTATACCTGATGGAATAGTCAACTATTCTGAAAATAACAAGATACACTATAGTAGCTATTGTTTTCATAGTATCTCTCTTTGAAGTTCTATGCCAGTTCTACTGCTTTGTTTTGATTGTTCTGTTGTCTTTTTTTGGATTTTACTATCTTTAAAATAAAATAAAATAAAATAAAATAAAATAAAATAAAATAAAGAAAAAAAAAAGAAATAAAGGTAGACTCCATATTGGAGTTGCTTATGTAGACCCAGAACCCATATAGTACTTACATCCTTAGTTTTCTGAATGAATATGCGTGAGATGATCAGAGAACTGTAGTTCAGAAACAAAGAGGGTACATAACCAGTTTGGTCCTTAGTAGGTTCCTGAGTGGTCGTAGAGCATGCTTTAGTTAACAAGTTGCTTTATAAACTGTTGCCAGTTTGGTTCTCCTAATTCTCACTTTTTTCCAATAAGATAACATATCTGTGCTAGTTCAATTTTATAAATCTCTCACAATTTTAACCTCATAATTGTCTAAGACAAAGTGTAAGTAGCTAAAGAATTCATGTCCCAGTCTCCCCGGCAGCAAAGTGTGGCCAAGTGATTAGAGTCTAGGCTGTAGGATATAAGAAGTAATAAGTACAACTTGACACCTTTAAAATGGAAGGAGCATAACCTCCCTCATTTTTCACCTTATGTGAGAATGTGGACACAGGAGCTGGAGAAGCAATCCTGGACTATAAAATATAAGTTGTGTGTTGAAAGAAAGAAAGCAAAAAGAGAGGAGTCCAGGTACCAGAAATAATAGGGTCACCTCTTCAGGCCCTTGTGGCTAATGCTGGAACTGTTACATGAGACAGAATTTACTGCTATCTTGTTTAAGCCATAGTTATTTTGGCCTTTGTTACAGAAATCAAATCTGTGTCCTAATTTAGACAGTGCCTGTTGGTATCAGATCCTGCTTCTGGGACTGCTCCCTACTAATCTTTTGTGACAAGTCAGTATCAAGCAGTTAGGGAATTGGAAGCACGAAAGGTTTAGATCAGGAATAGGAGGACAATATTATAAAATTGAAGGAGGAAGAGGACAGAGAGAGAAAATGAGACATGACTGTCAACTGAGGTCATTATTGGAAAGCCACTTGTTATGAGAACTAAAGCGTGCTCAGGGACCATGATGTCAATTCACTCAGAAACCTACTGAGGACCAGACAAGGATACATGCAAAATGAACACTTCAGAAGAAGAAAATGAAGAGAAAGTGGTATAGAGTAATACAAGAAAACACATATGTAAAGAACAGGCTAGGTTTGAGATTGCAGGAGCAGTATAATGAGGACCAAAGCCCATGATTGTTAAAATACAACAGTCAAAAATACCAATGCAGGGGGTAAAGGGCAAAAGATATAGTGCTGGCAAAATGGACCCTGGGCTCCTATTTCAGGCACCTGGTTCCCATTAATCTCTCATCCTTTCTAGACTCTTATAGTGCCTCCTGCCCTCCCAAACCTTGTCCCGAACTGGTATGTAAATTAAACCAGCAGCTTTAATCTTTATAACATCATAGAAGAAGGAATGAAGATAGTAAAAATTGAGGGTGGAGCACAGTCTGTAGGATCCAAATATGTAGTAGCAGAATGTCCCAAAATAGGTAACAAGGAAAAGAGAAAGAAGAGCGTAAAAACCCCATTTTATTTCCTTCTTTGAACCCTTACCTTCTCTTTACCCCTTTCTAAAATATGCATATACAGGTCGTGTTAAGAAATCCCTTTCCAGTTGGCTTATTTCCAAGATGAGGGTACAGCTGGGCCGAAGGGCCACATGTTGAAGTTATTAATATGCCTATGCCCTTCTCCCCCACTGAGTTCACTGATCAAAGGCCCTGCCAGAGCAGCAATGGATAGCCTCGCATAATGGGAACTGAAATTCTACTTAAGAAACCAGCTTTGCCAAAACACACTACCTTTTTAAGTGAAACATTCCATGCACATATTAACCTGATTACAGAAAGGAAGGGGGATCTTTTTTCCTTCTGTACCCTGCTAATAATTTTCTGTCAAGTCTGATTTGGCTTTAGCTGCACTCCAAGTTCTTGTGATGTGCCCCGTTCACCAATAAACTAAAACAGAAGGTGCTGCACAAACCCTGAGACAGGATATTCCATCCCTGAATACAGATGCTGCAGAATCCAGTTCCCTGCCAGCAAGGAAGGCCAGTGACTTTTCAGTCTCTGACAACCAGCAGCCTGCCTCTGATTCACACAGTCAGTGAATGAAACACATGGAGAAAATGGTGGAAATAATTAAGGTTCTCGGAGTTAACAGAAGCACTGACTCATTACATGGAGCCCCTGCCTCAAAAGGGAGTAAACCATTGTGCTTGTTAGAGAAAAGAACAAACGGTAAAAAGCATTTTAAAGTTCCAATCAGTTCCAGCCCAGGGTTGAAAAGCAGGTTGAGTTAAAAAAAAGAAAAAAAAAAAAAGAAAAGGAAAAAAGCCAGTTTAAAGAAAGCAGTGTCATTTTGTTCTGTCTGATAAACAGAGAGAAATGTTTTATGTTTTATTTCACTATATTCCAGGATAACCTGGTTTCTCAGAGTTGACAAAATTTTGTCACCAGACAAGAGAGCAAACAATGTAGATACTATGCAGTTGCCCAAATAGAGGACAGTCCATGAAGAGTCTGAATGACATAGTCCTTGTTGGAGGAGTGTTAAATGTACTAAATGGCCTTTGTAGGAACTTCTGACACAAACTACGAACTCTTTTTTAAAGTCTCTCAAGTTCGTATCTCTGCTACCTGTAATTATAAACACAGAGAGACACAGACTTCGACGAAAATGAAAGATCACATAATGATTTCCACTGCTGCTCTAGTCTTCATCACGGGAGAAACTGGAGTGACCTAAGCGGTTGACATATCCTAGAAAAGGTCCAAACAAACACAAAGTAAATAAGGGCAGCAACAATCTGTGTTAGTCATTTCCTGTTCGTGTTTGGCAACTATTAAAGTAATTTGTTAATAGGGACCAAGGAAGATCTTCTGTGATGTCTTGAAAGACTTTAGCAGGTGTCCTGTCAAAATGCATTAAGAGCTTGAGGGTGTTTTTCTCTGAAGAAAGGGAGCCATGAGATAGATATTGCTAACAAAATCTCACATAATTAGACGTGATACTCATGTTCTATTTTCCTTAGGACACCTGTTGATTTTTTTTAAAAAAGTATTTTCATCTATTATGTGAGAGCTATCAGAGTAATCCAGAGTAGATTTTCTAGATATCCCAGTTTTTCCCATGTTTGAGACTCCTTTCCATATCCCTTCAGCTGTCTATTCTAGAGTACTGAAAGACTTGTTGCTTTATAGACTGGACTATCTCATATTAGTGCCACAGTCAACATTGTATTCTTCTTGGGCAGTCAAGACCATATTTTGCATTGATGCTATATATAATTTGTGACAGTAATGGTAGAAGAGATAAGATCAAGGTGGTTACTTACAAAAAAAAAATACTTGGCCTTGAATCTTGCTTATCTGAGGAGGACCCATGATCACTGATGGCACAACCACATCAGCCAAGAACCTGTGGGAATTCATTCCTTGTTGGCATTCAGCAAAGAAATGCATGGTTTTCAAGTACTAAGTCCAAACCTAAAATTGAATTAAATAGTATGCTTTGACCTCGAGTGCTTACCTTTGTGTTAGCTGTAACAACTATAGTCAGATAACAAAATGTAGAAAATAATTTTAAATTCTTGCTTAGAAATCACAATTTCTTGTCTTAATATAGCCGAACCTTTATACCTGATGGACCTTTAAATTAAAGCAAAACCAGAAAAAGAACCAAAAAAATTATGACAAATCTTTCTTTAAAAAGAAGTTAAGAAGCATGGTTTCAGAAAGTATTTCATTTCCTCCAGTAAATTTCTTTCATTTATCTTTATCATGTTATGGTATGTTTATTCAACATTTCAGCAAAATAAAAAATGAAACTGGAGCCACAAGACTACCATACTCGAACTTTTGACTATAAAAATTCATAGAAGAGGAAAAGATGTCCTGTGATTCCCCTTAGTATGTGGTAAGGAAGGGCATGTGTGTAATTGGTCACTGAAAGTGAGATCTCACAGGGCGCACACACACACACACACACCCAGGTAGAGAGGGAGAGAGAGGGAAGAAGGAAGGAAAGTAAGCAAGCAAGCAAATTGAAGCACACATGTATAGCCCTCATTCAAGCTGAGAATGACACTAGAGAAGACACACTAGTGATGGGAACAAACGCTATACATAACGGGCCTTTAGGAAGGAGGATTACATGAAGTGTTTTCTTCTAAAATCAGTTTTAAATATTGAATAGAATTTTCCTAGCATAAAAACGCTAAAATTTCACTAAATGGCTAAACACAAATGGGAACGTCTTTCGTCTCAATTTTTCTTCCTGTGATATTGCCATCCAAATAGACTTTGTGAGTGTTTTAAAATCCCATAGTAGCCGGGCGTGGTGGCGCACACCTTTAATCCCAGCACTCGGGAGGCTGAGGTAGGCGGAGCGTTGTGGGTTCGAGGCCGGCTTGGGCTACAACGCGACCACAAGGCCGGCCTGAGCTACATAGTGCGACCCTGCCTCAAAAAACCAGGGCCGGGAGTTTGGCTCAGTGCCTTAAGCGCCTGCCCTGGCAGGCGCGATGTTGTGAGTTCAATCCCCGATGCCGGAAAAAAAAAAAAAAAAACCCATAGTAATCCCCTTAAAGCTAGTTAAAAGAAAAATTTTAAGGAAACTCTTGGCACCCTTTAAGCTCAACAAGTGTTCCAGCCACCTCATTAATTCTACACATTTGTTTTAGTGGATTTGCTTTATCATTGTATTTCAGTAGTATGAGTGAAAATTAACATCTAGGATTGTGGGAGAGAAATGCTTTATTTCCAATCAAAGCTGAATTCAAAGTAGGTCACTGACATACTTTAAAGCCTTGTCAAGTCACCTGTTGGGTTCTGTTGCTGCCATACCTAGAGTAACTTTTCATCACTAATGTGTAAATGTTTACTATGGCATCACTGTACCAACACATTTAAAATCAGAGATATGACCTGACTCAAGGCCAGTTGTGGCTTTAAGAAGCACCATTTTAATCTAAGTCTCTTTTTCATTAGAGTAAATCTGAGATTAGAATTTTCTTGGCCCATTGTATTATTAGGTTCATGTGGTATAATATGTATCTTTGTTACATTTTAAGTAACATTTAAAACACATTTTGTAAAAGCGGTATACTTAGCATAAAATTCAAGCAGTAAAAAGGGAATGTAATGAAAATTAAGCCTTCTCCCTGTCTTTGACCCTCAATTTCTCTGCAACAACCAGAGTTATTTGTAATTTGTGAATCCACCAGATAACACACACACACACACACACACACACACACATACTATACACGTACAAAATACCTGTTATTTCTTTTTTTATTTCGAAGAGAATAAAACCAAAATAAATAAAACAGAATAGACAAAATCAAAACAAAACAATGAATGTGATACAAGACTTCAGAACAAGATAAAAGGAAACCAACAATGGCTATCATGATGCCTCTTGCTATCTTCAAAATAACTTCCTGTAGCCGGGCGTGGTGGCGCACGCCTTTAATCCCAACACTCAGGAGGCTGAGGTAGGCGGAGCGTTGTGAGTTCGAGGCCGGCTTGGCTACAGCGCCAGCGCAAGGCCTGCCTGAGCTACATAGTGTGACCCTGCCTCAAAAAAACCAGGGCCGGGAGTTTGGCTCAGCAGCTTAAGCGCCTGTCTGGCCCCGGTGCCGCAAACAAAACAAAACAAAACAAACTTCTAGTACCATCAGGCACAATAAAATCAAACAAAACAGAACAGAATAAAACCAAACAATACAAAACAATGAAAGCAATACGGACTTCAAAACAAGACAGTAGGAATACAACAGCGACTACCGTAATGCATCTTGTTATCTTCAAAATAGCTGTTTATTACATGTTATTTCTTAGTGCAAATGTTAGCACATTATGCAACTTTTTCTGCATGTTGTATTTTTAAAAGGTCTTTTATTGTGGGAAATGCATACATGAACAAAAAAGGACTTAAAACTTATAGTTTAACTGAATCATATAAAGCAAATACTTATCGTTACTTAGGTTAAGAAAACCACCTCAAGATTCCAAAAGTACCTTCCTTTTTCTGTATGTCCCCTTGTGATCACCATGCCTTTTCCCTTAGAAGTAACCAATCTTCTGGCTTTTATGAAAATCACATTTTTTAATGTTCTTTAAAGTTTTACTTTATAAGTATTGATTCCTAAGTAAAATATTTTCCAGTTGGGGGCCATTAGAAAAAGTACTGCTGGGAAGAATGTTTTTGTACTCTATGCCATGTACCTCTTGATGAATTTCTGTAGAGTATATGGATAGGAATTGAACTGTGGGACCACATGGCATGCATATCTTTATCTTTTTTTTTTTTTTTTTTTTTTTTTTTTACAATGCCAAGGTGTTCTCTAATTTATAAACCCACTATTAGTTTACGTGAATGCTTACTGCTCTTCATCCATAGCAGGAGTTGGTATTCTCAGATTTTTAGCTCATTTGTGGATCTGTGGTAGTATCACATTATGCTTTTTTAAAATTTGTGTTTCCCTGATTATTGATGAGATTACAGATATGTTAATTGTCCCTTTACTTCTTTTGGGTAGCGCCTGCTCAGAATTTTTTGCCTATTTGTATACTTTTCTGGTTTGAGGGTGTTTTGTGCTGGGGAATAGAACACAGGATCTAATGAATGCATGTACTCTACTCTATCCACAGGTTTTCTTAATGACTTTTAGGAGTTTTTTGTGTATCCTGAGTACTAGTACTTTGTAGTTATTCATGTAGCAAGGGCTTCCTCCTGCTCTGTAGCTTGTATTTTCTGTTCTTTATGTTGTCTTTTGAAATGCTAAAGAAGTCCTTCTCCCCACCCCAGTGCAGAGGTTCCAACCCAGGGCCTCATGCTAGGCAAGTACTCTACCACTGAGCTTCATCCCCAGCCCTGAAGAAGTTCTTAGTATAATCAAATTTATCAGTATGTCCTTTTCTTATAAAAGATTTTTTAAAAGAGAAATTCCCTCCTACTTCAAGGTCATGAAAATGTTCTATATTATCTTCTAAAGATTTTAATATTTTCTAAAAGAGATTTGAAATCTATGGACCACCTGAGACAGATGCCATATAAGGGTCCTGTTTTATATTGTTTTCACACACAGATATTCAGTTTTTTTCAGTACTTCTGAAAGAGCCATTGCTTTTCCACTGCTTTCAACTGCAACCTTTGTCATAAATTTTTTATATATATAAATATATATTAAAATTTTTATCTGTATGTATATTAAAATCTTACTTTGTGAGCATAATTCGTTCTGGAAACATGCTTGCAATCTAAAGCACTCACATATAAAAAAGTGAATTTTCCCATAAGAAATAATGGAAACTCAGATGATTCATTCCACAACCCTAAAATATTCACATAAAAATTATTACAATACTGTAATAGAATGCAAAATATAAAGGAAAATAAGCAAATTAAACTGTACTTACTTTTGCAAACCTTCCTGATTGATATGAGGGAGACAGAGAGAGGAGGAAGAGAGAGGAAAAGAGAGAGAGAAGGGGATAAAAAGAGAGGAGGGGTATGAGGAGAGGGGAGAGAGAAAACGGTCTGCTCGATTGTGATCATGTGACATTCAGTGTTATGTACTGCTCATATTATAAGACGTCACTCACTGATCAAGTTAAAATTTATTAGTAATGTATGTTGTCTTGCAGAAGACTCATGGAACAAGTTACTTGCAATTTGAAGTTTTACTGTCTATAAATATATATTAGTGGTATATGGTTCATGAACTCAATTCTACCCATGATTCTGAATGCAAAATAAACTGGATAAGAACCAAATCACATTTCCTCATAAGGTCAACACTGAACCTTACCATTTAATTTTGATTCAGTTCTTGTCCAACAAGACCAGAATTGTGGCAAGCATCAAATTTGTGAACTGAGTACCACTGTGTGTGTGTGTGTGTGTGTGTGTGTGTGTGTGTGCGTGCCTGATTTTGAGCTCTCCAATTTGTCCCTTTGTTACTTTGTTCTCTTGTCCATGTATGCACTTATTTATTCTACTTTGCAATACCTCTGTAACAAGTTTAATATCTGGTAAAACAAGATATTATACATTTGTTTCTTCAAGTGTAGTATGGTTTCCCTTGGGTCTTCTATATTTCTGTATACATTTTAGAATTAACTTCTTGATATTTTGATTGATAAGAAATTGAATCTTACATATCAAATGAGGAGTAACAGACAATTTTGTAAAAGAAGAATTAGAGGACTTGCAGTAACCTGATCTCAAGACTTAGTAAAAAGTTAAGGTAATAAGGTAATAAGTGTTGGTGTGAATGGATATGTGGGAAGCAATGGTACGGAAAGAGTATCACACGTATATGGTCAGTTGATTTTCCACAAAGATGGCAAGGTAATTCATTGTAAGATTTAGAATCTTTTCCACAAATGGTGCTGGAGCAATATATGTAGTTTTAAAAGTAAAGAAGAAGAAGAAAAAAGAAGCATATGTAACCACCCAATCAATGTTTCACATCACATACAAAGACAAGACAAAACAAAACAGAGAAACTCAAAGTGAATCATATTTCTAACTGCAAAACCTAAAACTCTAATACTTATAGAAAAAAAGGAGAAAATCTTTGGGACTTAAGGTTAGCACAGATTTCTTGCCTAAGTTGCTGACCCAGAAGAATGGACAAATCGGACTTGAGATTTAGACTTCTCCCCTTCAAAATGCAATGTCAATAAACTAAAAATATATTCTAAGCTATTAGTCATAAGGAAAACAAATTAAAGTCACAAGGAAATACCAGCACAAACCTTTTTATCATTGTTATAATTTACAAAAACTGACAGTACTAAATTCGAGTGGTGTGTGAAACAGCTGCAACTCTCATGCATTGCTAGTGGGAGTGCAAAATGGTATAGTCACTTTAGAAACAATTAGGCACTGTACTAACTGTCAGTTGCTGCAGTATATATTTGGCAGCTTGAAACAACATACATTTACTATCTCACAGTCTTTATGAGTCAGAAATCTTGACAGAACTTTATTAGGTCGTCTGCATCAGGGTCTCTAACAAAGCCGAAATAAAAATATCAGTCACACTCAGGGTCTGACCTGAAGCACAAATGGGGAAAGTTCGTTGAAGTTCATACTGTTGTTGACAAGATTCTGTCCCTTTCAGCTATTGGGTTGAAAGCCTTTGTTCACTGCTGCTTGTTGATTGCCTTCTGTTTCTTGCCAGTGGACTATGCCATATAACAGTTTACTTCGTCAGAACCAAGAAGGAAGAGAATAGTGTCTGTTACCAAAGGCAAGTTAGAAGTTTCTATAATGTAATTATGGAAGTGACAACTTATTCCTTTGCTGTATTTTATTGGTTAAAAGCAAGCTACAGGTCCCACACATACAGTCAAGGAGAGCGTGTTACACAGGGCATACATACCTAGAGGCTGGGATAACTTGGGGTTATCTTAGGACCTGTCCACTTGGTTTAAAGTTATATGTTATATGCACAGTTTGAGCCAGCAATCTCACACCTATATATTTATTCTAGAGAAATGAAAACATATGTCCCATACACATGGATATATACATGAATGTTTATAACAACTTTATTAAAAATCACCCCAAACTAGAAACAACCTAAATAGCTATCACCTTGTGAATGGTTAGCTAAATTATGTTACAGTCATACAATGAAACACTCTCTGTAATAAAAAGCAACTATTGATATATGAAATAACATGGGTGAATCTCCCAAGTCTTATGTTCTCTGAAAGAAGCCATTCACAAAAGGCCACATACCATATAATTCTGTTTATATTTTAAAAGGCAAAGCTATAGGGAAAGAAAACATAACAGCCGTTGCTTGGGCTGGGAGCCAGAGGGAGAATAACAATGGAAGGAGTTTTTTGATGTTAATAGCCTATATATTAAATTTAGTGGTGATTACCCAATGTATGTACCTGTCAAAACTCATAGAACTATAACCCTAAAAAAGAATGGTTTTCATTGTATGTAGAGTATACCTCAGTAAATTCATTTTAAGAAAAGCAAGTAAAAACTTTAGCACTCAAGGATATTGGTAGTTGTTAAAGGCAGTAGAATTTGACCATTGGATACAGTATATTTTGTTAATGAAATGTTGGAAACTAAAAACTTGTATTTATCTGTTTTCTAAATGCTAATTTCTCCTCTATATAGTAAGATTGCCTCCTCAATCCATAGATCATTTATGAAACTGATTAGTTTTTCCTTTGCCTTGTAAAAATTGTGAATATTGAATTCAAATATATAAATGCATAAAACTTAAAGTAAGCCCTTCATGATTAACACATAAAACCCTAATGGTAACCGGCGTTGCTGTTGCTTCTTGGGCAATATATGAGTGTTGCTGGGTGTGCTGGCACATGTCTGTTCTGCCAGCCCTCTGACAGGCTGAGGCAGGAGAGTCACAGGTTTGAGCCCAGCCTGTGCAACTTAGCAAGACCCTGTCAAAACAAACAAAAAACCCACACAAGTAAAAACCACACATACGCCAAAAATCACACCAAGAAAGGGCACAGGATGTAGCATAGTGTAAAGGCCCTGGGTTCAATCCCTAGTACCACAAATAGAAAACCCTTTTAAAAAAGTTTAATGTCATTTATTCTCTCTTAACCTACATGCTAATGTTGTATTTTACATTTTTTAAAATGCACAGTTATTGCCATACCGTTGGCACTTATTTAGTTTTGTCCAAGCAGTTTCAGTATTTTTAAAATTTTTCGGTCTTCTTGTATCAGATCTCTCTAGGATTATGTTCCTTCTAACTGAAGTACATTGTTTTAATCAGTCTATAAACTGTTTTTGTTAATTTGAAAATATCTTTCTTTGCCTTCGTTCTAAAATTACACATTTTCTTGGTAACAAAATAATTGGTAGTTATTTTCTTTCAGCAGATTCAAAATATCATTCTACTGTCTTTTGGATTCCATTGTTGCCATTGCATAACCATTCAACTAAAGTCTACCACTTTGAGGTTAACAAAGCTGCTTTCTCTGCCTATTTGCTGTATTCTTACAGTGCCGTGTACAGTTCTTTTTTTTTTTCCTTTACTTTCCATGACACTTTGAATAATAATTTATGTGTTTCATTTTTTCTAGAAAATTCACAGCTGCTCTTCAAATATATCCTCCCTCAGCATTTGTTTTCTCCTTTCCTTATGGGACACTGATGTACTATGTGTCAGATTTTCTCCCTGTATAATTTGTATTTCTTCCATTTTCATCTGTATTTGCTCTATTTTGAATTTTGGAACAGAAAACTGATCTGTTTTTGTTTTTGTTTTTGTTTTGTAACCCAGGCTGGCCTTGAACTTGCTAGTAGCCCAGGCTGGCCTTAAATTAAACCCTCTATGGTATATAGCCCAGGTTAGCCTCAAAATCATGGTGATTCTCCTGCCTCAGCCTTTGGGTACATGTATTACAGGGCTGTGCCACTAGGCCTGGCTATCTGTTTTCCAACTCATTAATCATTCAGGTCCAATCTGCTATTACTCAGTTGAGTTCTTAATTTTGGTTATTGTGCTTTTGTTATTTTTATGCTGCTGTTTTGGCCAATGATGATATCATCAAAATTTCTTTACTTCTTCAAAAACATTTAGCACTGTTGTTTTATGATCAGAATTTGATTATTTCATTTTCTAAGTCATTGAGGTTGTATTTCTGTTCTCTAGTGTTTCTCACTCATAGAGTCTTTCTTTGCATTCTTTGTGAGCTAGGTACAATATTTGAAAATTATATGTAAGGATAATTTTAAGTATATGATGAATGCATTTCTTCTCAAGAAGTTTAACGTTTGCTGTGTTAGATAACTGTGGCTACTATGAGTCCAGAAAACCAAATTTAAAGCTTGAGATTTCACGGACTTCTTAATAAATACGAACCCAAGTCTATGAGAGTCCTGTTGCACCTACAGATGATCCCAACTTCAAGGTTATAGCCTCTTGTGGTCCTAGCTTATTGTGTAGGTTTCCTGTTGGGATCCTCATTTGTAGAGGGGCCCGGGACATTAATTTCCCGGCCCCTCTTTGCCTAATGATGATTTCTTTTTTAAAATATTAATTTTTAATTGTACAACGATAATTTACTAATATTTTGAAATTCCAGGACGTCAGACTTATAACTGTCTCAAATTCCATAATCTTTTAAAAATTATAGTTTGAATCAGGATTCAAATACATTGACATTGACATTTTTTTGAGTATAGCTTATAAGGTATTTTTTTAATGCATAGTTTTTCCTTCCAACTCTTTTACTCTTCTTATGGTTCATCTGATAAAGATATCTGTTTAGAGTTTCCCACAGCCTTTTTGTCTAGTGTATCCCTATATTATATTTAATGTGTTTCTTTATTCTCTCTTTCTCTATATATACCTTTTGTATTAGTTTTGCCAGGGTTCCCAAATCAAATATCAGAGAATGGACAGCTTAACCAACAAAAATTTATTTCTTCACAGTTTTGGAGGCTTGAAGTCTAAGATCAAGATGTTAACCTTCCACCCCCAAGCCTGGCCATGCACACACCCATGGACCTCTCTCCTTGGCTTGTAGATGTCTGTCACCTTTTACTGTCTTCCCATAGTCTTTCCATGTCCTTCCTGATTTCCTGTTAAAAATCATATTGGATTAGGGTCTACCCTAATGACTTTATTTAACTTTATCACTTTAAAAATCCTAGTTCCAAACACAGTCACATTTTGAGGTACCTGGAGTTAGGACTTAAACATATGAATTTGGGGAGGGGGACAATTTGGCCCATAAGACCTTGGGAATTGATAGTCATATCTAGACACTTGATTAGTTGTTGTTAAAGCAAATTTGATAAAAAAACACTATATTTTTCCACATGTAATAACATAATGTTTGGTTGTTTTTTAGGGGACTAGCTAGAACTGTAGAATTATGTAAGGTAGATCATATACGTGTCTAGAAGCTGACATAGTCAAGAGTTGACCTTAGTTATACTTCAAACTTTCAATTCCTTAAAAGTGGGATGCTGTTGCTGTGTTTAGAGTAGAGGTTTGAGTATCGGGGAGTTTTTTGCTTTGGTACTAGGCTCATAATAGGAGTGGGGAGAGGTCCTCTGATGTCTGAGTCCAACCTCAGTCTTAGGTAGGCTCTGTGTACTTTGACCTTAGGGAAAAGACTTTCTTAGCATTCCTGTGCCTCGTTCCTACAGCAGCAAATTGTCTTAACTGCATACTAGTTGATCTTAGGCAGTTTTTGGTCCTCCCTCAGTGGTAGCACAATATCTGCTGGCTAATGCATAGGGTCCTGGACCCAACTTTTCCTGATTCTCCCCAAAATTATATATATTCATTTTGTTGTTTTGACCCTCTTTACAAGGTACAAAGTGTTTTACACCTCTGACTTGGGAGCAGTAAGGCTAGGCCCTTCCTCTGATGCTGTGTAGGAGAAAGGGGCCTGGAAAAGTGGGTAGTTCTTTAAGCCTGTGTCCCAGAAGCAGCTGATTACATCTAGCAGGCTTGGACCAATCTTCTCACAGCAGCTTGTTGAGGCCCATGGGAGTCCTGAGTATCCCCTGTCCCTGCCCCAGTTATTCCAAAGGATGTGCTAACCCTCATTTGGCCACTAACATCCTGTTAAATTGGAAGCTGATTTCTTCTTAAAGGATTGGATAAAGGGCTTGTTCTTTTTAGAATTTAGGTTTCTTTACTGTTATGTCACTTCATCTCTTTAATGGATTCAAGAAAAAAATGATTATTTTGTAGATTTCTGATTCTGTTGCTTGTCGTTTGTATGTTTAAAATCTTTTTCTTTTGGCTCATTTTGAAATATTAAGCTATAAAACTTTTATCTGTTTTATGGGCATGCCTTTTCTTTCATTATCTGTAGGAATATTATTTTGCTCTTTACTATTTTTTAAAATAATACCATTCTATGGAATTTGACCACAGTCCTTTCCTGTTGATCATTTTCATATTAAATTAGTTTTCCTGAACTTTCAGGAGAAATGAATGAGTCTAGATGACTTAACCTCAAGACTCCAGTGATCCCTCTGGCTGCAAGTATTTTATGAAGTGTTAAAAACATAGCCTTATACTTTGAATGTTTGACCTGTTTCCTTCCCTCAGTTTTATCTACACACACACACACACACACACACACAGATGTGCACTCTGTCTCCTTCTTCGGTCCCTATTGTCCCTGACTTACTCAATTTAAATTCTATTGCCTGCTGTTTTTCTTTATTGTAGGGTTTTATCCTAAAAGGGAATTTCACTTCCATCCCTATCAGATTTTACTAGAGAAACTTTGCTTGCTCCCTACCCCTACAATTGAAAAATGTAAATGCTTTCCCAGTTGTTTAATGAGAGTTCTCATTAGTACTTGTTAGTTATTTTGGGGTTTCCCTCTTCTCTAATTCACTTGACTCCTCTTCTTGCAGAATATAAGTAGGAACCAAGTTTTACCAAAATAAACATGACACAATTTAGGTTTAGCAAAAAGGACTGGTGTCCACCAGGCCCTAGGTTTTTTTTTTTTTTTTTAAATCATTCTCCTTTATTGCTCAGTGCATGAATTCGTCTCAAATCCATGAATTTCTTTAAGCCACATTTAGTATGAAGAATCATCTGTGTGAAGGAAGACACTGAAATGAAATGGTTTAAACAAAAAGGTGTGAATACCTTATGAATAGTGAAAATTCTTTAGTTAAGGGGGAGGAGTTAAAATAGGATTTCAGTGCCAGTTACTGTTTTAGTGTCAGCTTCCTTGAGGCTGGCTTTATTCAAAGCCTAAGAAATGCTTTTTCCCTACTCTGTGTGGCATTGTGGCTACACAGAGCAGAAAAGTGGCTACAGGAATTCATGCATTTACCCATTTCTATTACTTCTGCACAGTGTAAACAAAAGGATGATTTTGTCGCAACCCTTAATCTTAAGGTACCAATAGGCACTGTATCATGTCCAAGGAAGTCTGCTGGGAAGTCAGGCTCCTGTGTTAATTGAAACCTTCATAAGTGTTGGCATTACTTTGAAAAGGTATGCAGGATTCTTACTACATCTATCTAAAAAATAAATTTGACATCTGCTTCCAGCTGAGATAGAGTAATAAAAACCAGAGGTACTTTCCCAGCTGAAACAACTAAAACTACAAGAAAAAAGATATATGAAGGAAAGATTTTTAAGGCACTTTATACCTTCACATAGTGAAAGACAATGAACACTGAGATGAGAAACAAACAAGGCCAGGCCTCTCATTATCCCACATTATTGTCCTGAGAGTTCCCAGGCCATTGCACCTGGTGAGGAACCTAAGTGAAGCCCTGTAGATTCCCTCAGCTAAGGAGATAAAGCTGAGTCTGGGGAGACCAAAGCAGATGGGGTCTGAAGAACAAGAGAAACCAGATAAGGGAGAGAAATCTGGAGATCTCCCTAGAGTTCCACACAGGTATTCAGAAAAGTATGTGAGGAAACTATTGGGGGCCCAAGAGAGAACCTACCAAAAGGATAAGAAATTATAATACCTCATGTTTACACATGATGGGGAACTGTTCATGGGACATTTGAACAGAGTTGTCAAAAGAATCGTTCTTCAATAAGGTGAGGAACAGTTAGCTCTACTAAATAATGCACTAGTATCTAACCCTAACCTAACCCTACTCAACAAAACTTGAAAAGGTAAAACCATTTCCAAGTAATTTAAGTGCATCTCAGAGAAGCTTAAAGAAACATACAGTTTTGTGCTAATAATTTTCTGGACAGTGTTTCATGTCTATATCTTATACCCTAAACAACTGCTGTGAATATAACAATACGCAATGTGCTGATTATTGTTACTCTCCTATTGGCTTGTTGTGAAATTGTTTTACTTTAATTTCTAACTTTTCTTCTGTTTAAAATTAAAAAAAAAAAGCTTCCTTATGGAATAAGAGTTTATTTCCATGAAAAAGAAAAAAAAGAAATTTATAGGAAAGTAAAAGTATCAAACATCCAACATGGTAAAATTCACATGTCTGGTACTCAATCAAAGATTACCAGGCATGCAAAGAGATAAGAAAACACAACCAAGAAGAATAACTGGTCAACCAAAACCAACTCATATATTAGAATATATATTAAACATATATTAGAATTTGCAAAGGATTACAATAAATGTTATTGTAACTATTTTCCCTGTGTTAAAAAGTTAAGTAGGAACATGGAATACATTTTTTAAAAAGACCTAAATTAAGTTTCCAGAGATGGAAATTATATTTGAGATTAAAAGTACATTGGATATGATTAATGACAGATTAGAAAATTAGTGGACTTAAAGACACAGAATTGGAAACTATTCAAGAGAAAACAGTAAAATAAAAAAAAATCCAGCCAAACAAATAAAAAACCAAAGCATCAGTAAGCTGTGAGTGGACTTAAGTGAATTATTACCTACACAATTGGAATCTCTGGGTAGGAAAGGAGTAAGGAAACTACGGGCCACAAATATATTTGAAGAAAGAATGACTAAACAACTGCCAATTTTGATATAAAGTCATACTCCACAGCTCCAAGATCTTAATAGACCATAAACACAAGAAACATGAATAAAACTACACACAAAGCACATCATAATAAACCAGCGATGTGATAAAACTACTGACAAAATGAAAAATCTTAAAACTAGTGAAAAATACATTAAAACATAAAGATGATATTAGGTATGTTACCGGAAATAATGCATGGTCATGGGGGAACACTATCTTTCAAGTATTGACAGCAAAAATACCTGAATGCAAGTCATACTTTCATAACTATTCAAACAGGGTCAAACTGAGAACCAAAGACACTGCATGATGCTGTCCCATCTCCAGGTTGTATGACAATGCTAAGTTTATGAGTTGTTATCCTCAGAGAAAAGGAAAACTCAGTTACTAGTCATTCTCTTTCGCCCTGCTAACCCTCTGATTCCAAAAGCAGCAACTTTATTGCCAAGATTATATTTGATTTAAAATGGACAAAATCCACATAGGGTCATAGCTTCCTAAAAGGTATCACTGATGATTTGTTACATGCAAAGGCTATCATAGAAACACTCTATTCAGCCGTCTGTGTGCTAATTTAATGCTTACTCCTTTTCCCTTGCCTTTTCCACATGTTTATTTTACAGCTTGCTAGAATGATAGTATTTAAAAAACTTCTTCCTGTGTTTAGAGGTAGAGAAATTCTCTTGCGTGTTCCTTTGTGTGTATCCCCTTCAATTTTGTTTCACCTACAGTTCATTCATTCTCATCGTCTCATTGCAGATACTATGGCTCTCAACTTGTGCATCAGGACACCTTAAAACCAGCAGTGGACAAAATGTCACAACTTATTCCATTTTCTCTGTTATGGCCCCATACTTTTAATTGCTCACCTTTTAGGGCAGTACAATGAAGCAGATACACATCTATGGTAAAAACAGAAACAAATTGTAGCTCATCCTTTCCTCAGGACCAGATTCATCACTAAAGGCTAGCCAGTGGTAGTGAAACTATGGCACGCATACTGCTGCAGGCTGTTTGTTATCAATGAAAGCTCTAAAAGATTCGCCATCACTGGACTAGACACTGAGATACTAACATCCAAACACCTGCACTGAACCCTGGTATAACTCCTAAGCAGAAAAGTACTAAAGTATTTCTACAGCCTCTGAGATATGTACAGGCGGGGAAGCATCAGAAATAATTGTACAGCAGAGGCTTGACGAGGCTTAATTACACAGCTGCTGTTCCCAAACCCTCTGTAAAGTATAGCAAGAGTTAGAAAACTGCAGTCCCAAGGGGCCCACAGAAAGGAAAAATGGAAAATTCTTACTGATAATAATATAGCAACAGCTATTTAGCATTTAGTACCTACCAGTCAGTGTTGTCACAAGAACTCTCTAGAGCAGATACTTTTATCCTCATTTTATAGCACAAGAAACATAAGTAACAATCAAGGTCATAAGGGTGGCGCCAGAATCTGAGCCCCACTCTGGAGCTCCTACTCCCACCCACCCTTGTCTAGTGTCTCTCAGGACACAGTGGACTGGGAGAAGGTGCGCCTTTGCCCCTCACTCCTCGTCTCACTATCCTGAAACCTAGGGAGAAATGCTACCCAGTCTGTTCATTTTATGTCATTGGAGGAATAAGCAAATAAGTATGTAGTTTTACAAAATATTTTTACAAGTCATACAAACAGAAGACATTAACAGAGGGGATTGAGAGAAAGTGACAATGTGTAAGGGAGCTTAGGGAATAGTACTTTGGTGAGTAGGGAAACCAGAAGAATGAGTATGAGACAGCTTTGAGTATGACAGGGAATGAGTCACAGTGGCCTTCTCATTACTCTTCCTTGTTGCTTCTCAACATTCATCTCCTAGCCCAAGGGTAAAAGAGTTCATCTGAAAGTTTTCATTCTGATGTTAATATTGGACTCCTAGTTAAACTGTCTTTTTGTCCATCTCTTCCACACATAGTGAAATAGTAATAAACAAAGGGGGGGGGGGAATGGAATTTATTTTTGTTGCCTGTAATTTAAAAACTTAAGAAGACAGATTGAGAGGAACCTAAACTAACTGGGTACATCTTAAAAACAGCCTGTACTTAATGATCCTAACAGCACTAATTTCTTTGCAAGTTTTGCCGGAGCCTGGGCTGGTCCACCCTAGCAGTAACGAGGAGGCTAAGTGAGCACATCTGTAATTAAGGCTGCAGGGCAGCGGGTGCAAACTTCCCATCCTTCAGCTTGACTCTTAAACTGCTTGTGCTCTTTGAACTTAAAGTCTAAACCTATTCAGAGTAAGATTTGCAATATTAGTCTATAACATGTACTAGGTACTATATAGTTTTTAAAGGCAAAATTAGAAACAGCTACCTAACAAATACATACCAGCCCTTTTAAAATGCTGCCATTTCACATGGGAGGGCACTTAATTCCCAGATTAATATCCACATGAGCATGATATTGAAGCCAGACTGGAAGAATTCTTTTCCCTTAAGAAAAAAAGGCTTTTCAGTAATAGAAATGCTTTAGGTTTCTTACCAACTCTTGCCCAATGTAATTTAGGTGCTTGAAGATTTGCTGATACAAAGGCTCAGACATCACTAACGTTTTGTCATTTTTTTTGTTGAAAATTTATCTGTGGAAGAATCTGAATTGTATTCACCTTCTTCCAAAGAGCTGAAGCAGCAAAACCTCTCTGCAAAACTGGTTCCATTTAAAATGTCTTTATGTGATCCTGCCAGATCCTAAAATAATTACAGCTTCGAAAGGCAGATGTGGCTTTGGTTCTGAACAAGTCTTATCATCCTGTACCTTTTCATGGGGTGGGAAGAAAGATCAGTGACATAACTATGTGTCAAGAAAACATGCTGAGACATAAGCCATCTGCTTCTTCAGGAACACCCCAAAGAAAGGTCCAGCGGTTCAAGCACTGGCCAGAGATCCAGCTTTCCTGAGTACTGGTAATACCTCTGCTAATTATAGAACTGTATGAGATTTTGAATTAATAGAGTCACTGCTGCTTCATAAATGACTACAGGAACTATGAAAAAAAGACTTCATTGACAATAACCATCTGAGCCAACAGAATGTATTTCATAGCTTAATGACTGGGAAAGAAAAGATCCTGTTGACCAAGGACAGATGCTGCAGACCTTGTAAGGACACAGCCAGTCAGCAATGCCATCCAAGCCTAGTCTCTAGTTTTATAAATTATTAATTAGCTATGACTATAAATTAGAGGTGAATGAAAGGTCTTTGGGCCTGGTGTTGGATGCATTTATTTCAGACATTTTTTGCACTATAAGAGGTGTAGGTGTAAGAGGACTGAATAGTCCCATGCATGCAGAAATTACTCATGCTACTGCTTTGTACAGACTGTCTTATCTCAAATTCTGCACTAACAGAGGTTTACAAAACCCATTTGAAAAAAAAAAAAAAAAGAAAAAAAAACCCAAAAAAAAAACCATTTGCTAGGACAGGTAAATATAGTCAGTCATCTGCTTAATTCAACTTATCATTGATATCCTCCAAAAGACACTACATCTAACTCCAAGTTCAGAAAAGTTGAACATACCCCTCTCTTGGCCATGAGCAAACATTTTTTTGCTTGTAGTTGGGGCAAGTGTGTAAAATTTTTCATATAATCATTTAAATTAAAAATCTAGTAGCTTTTAGGGTTCTAGAGGGTCAGTAATTCTCCAAGTGGTCAGACATATACTTGTCAGTCATGACCCAAACTTCTGGCAGTTTCATGAGTGCCAGTAGATAAGAGATACACGGGTACTTAAAAAACAAACAGTTCACATGCATACCAATGTACCTGGGAGTAAGTACTCCCTGCATACACAACCTTGAGCAGCTATTGTTCAGTTTTACACTTCATCGTCCATTAACCTTTCTCTCGTGCACACAAAATCTGGTAACAGAGACAAGAACGTTTGCTCATATTTTTTTAATGTATCACAATGAGCAGGAAACATACTTGATGAAATATTTCAAAGGAGTATATTCAATTACCATCTACAATCAACTTAACTATGACAACAAAGTTTTTGTGACAAATTTCTCTTTTCAGTTTGAAAGTTCCATGTGGTTCTGTTTGTTAGTCTCCATGTATTTTGGTACAGTTCGAGATCAGCATTGTTACAGTAACAAAAAAGCTAACAAGACTACATTATAGAAAAACACCAAGAACATCATTTTTGGTTTCACTTGCTCTATTTTTTTTGTTTTTTGTGTTTTTTTGTTTTTTTATACATTGCAAAGGCTGTTCATATACCTCTTCACCTCAGGGTCACGTTCATTTATGCTTTCTTTCCTACCCAAACTTGCCCCCCCTCCCCCCTGAAGAAAGTAAACAAACAAAAAACTAGTCAAAGCTTTGTTTCACAGTGGGCAGTATCTCAGCGCCAACAAACAACCAACTCAATTTATGCTTCTATTTAAAATGTTTTAATTTAATTTATTATTTAAAAAAAATATATGTCCATGAACATCAAGTGCACTGGCTTGGGTCATTGCCTCACTCTCCTGCAACTTCCTGCCATGCCTGATAAACTCAGGTTTAAACACATGCCGTCTGTTTTACTTTTTTTTCAATTGTGTAAAACTTTGGCCACATTCATCTCTTTAAATAGCTTTTAATTAAAAAAAACTTCCTAGATGTATTAAACTTTTTTCTGTGTATGTTTTTTTTTTTTTGAAAGGACAGATGAAGTTACCCCAATTCTGTGGGTCAGTCTGATGCTAAGACTGACTGAATAGTGTCTAGCACCAACCCACACGAGGGTTATTTGACAAAAACAAAACAAAAAAGCTACAACCAAAAAATGAAGTGCCAATGGAGATTAAGAACTAATTTAAAAAGCAACTTGAGATATCCTACTCAGCTACCTACTATACAGCAGACAGGAGTAAATCCCCCAAACGAGGTCAATCCAAACAGTTGAGTGTTATAGTGAATTCACGCTTTGTAAATGATACAGGCATTGCCACCGTGGATGTCAGCCCAAAAACATGGGACTGGATCATGTCTGACTTCTAATTTTCACCATCACTGACTGCTTTGCTACTTCTGGGTTAGTGCTGAGAACCGCTTTTTTCTGTTTTTTGAATGAACATGTATGTGGGCAGTGTAGTTGTAGAGGAAAGCATTAAGTGTGCAACCCACTCCAGGTTGAAACAATCACATAACCTCTCTGAGGAATACTGGTGGGTGGAAGCATGCTTAGCCAATCTACCCCCTCCCCACTTCACTGTTGCCAAACACACCCACAAGTCAAGGCATGGCAGCACGAAACACTGACAGTCACTCTTCCTCACAGAGGGAGGATGCCATAGTAGCTCCAAAAAAAAAAAAAAAAAGGAAAGGGGTGGCAAAATTACAAAGGAACTTGAATTTGAGGGGGAGGGAAAGGGAGAGTAATTGCACTATTACCAAGCAATATCATTTTAAAAAACAGTTTTCAGAGAAGACCTAGCAGAATTTGACAGGTAAAGCTAGTGTTAAATTGTTAATTGGTATCACATAGAGAACCAAAAACAAAAACTTTTTTTCTATGATACAGACAGAGTAACATACAACAGTTAAATGGCAAAAAATATATATATATTTCATAGAGTTACAAACAAGATAAAATAATGGAAAACAAAAAACTGTACAACTTTAAAATTTAAAAATGTTCATCTCAAACACAGGGAGAAATACAAGAATTCTTCTTAAAGGAAGTAGCTTGTTAAAACAGTAAATGTTTTGTGTACTTGTTTTTGACACCTTATGCTACAACTGGATACTGATATGAATAGTTAGGATGGTATTCTTTAGTATTTCTACTTAAAAAAATTAAAAAGGAATTTGCACTGTGCATCAGCCTAGTTAGAAATATGTACAACAGTTCAGGATCTACTCTTTAACTAAAAACAAATTCATAAAAATAGTCCTGGCTAAAAAAGAAAAAGAGAAAAAAGAAAAAAAACTCCATTTTCAGATCTTGGAATGCTCCAGTCTTTTGCAAAGTCGATGTGTGGCTTCAGCACTGGGGAAAGAAGCCCGAAAGGTGACCAATGGAACCTGTATTCACAGTCTTCAAAGTTCCCTTTTGAAACATAAGGAAGAGAATGAAGGGGAGAAAGATTTCACACTTTGGGGATACGGGGAGATTGTGTCTGTTGATGTTTAGCTATGAAAGTGAAACAGCAAAGTATTTGTCTCCAAAACCTACATTTTAGCAGCACAAAGTTCAGACTGTTTTTATTTTTTAAGATAAAAAAGGGTGCGTGTATGTGTGTGTGTGTGTAAGATTAAAAAAGGGTGTTACACTGTGTTGTGTGTTACAGGAATATGGGTATTAACATAAATACAAGTGCCTCACATACGGTTTCCTTTTTTGCGTTCTGTTCATTGCTATCTGCTTTGTTGGCTGCGCTCTGGATCACTCGCTGCTCGGACTGCCTAACACAAGGACAAAACTTTGAAGTAAAAAATGTGTCTTTTGGTATATGGAATTGTCATTAACAGTTGCCTCTCTGCTTGCAGAAGAAGCACATAACAACCTGGGAATCTTTTTGTTTTATTCTTTTTTTTATTAAAGTAAGTCTTGTTTGTTTAAATCAGAAACAAATTCTCAAGTAACAAGAACCCTTTCCCTTTTTTCTGCATCAGCAGTGAAAGGGTGTGTCTTTGGATTTTATTTAAAGCATGAAATTTCTTTTTCTGAGAGAGGAAAGAAAAAACACAAAAACAAAAAAACCCTTAACCAAAAACTTTAGAAAGAAAAGCACATAGCCTAGTTACACAAACTGACACAAATGCTTTAGGTCAGGAAAAGAATATTTGAAGCATCTACCAAAAAAGAAGGAAAAGGGATGCAAAGAAAAGCCACAGGAAGGGTAAATAAAAAATAAATGCACAAGGCTACCAGACATAGGTAACTAGAATTGTATGCCTTGAAAAAGTTTCAACTCCCCAACCAAAAATAATCTGTGAGGATCCTAATGACCCCTAGAATCCTTTGAAATTTTCTCTAGTTTTATAAAATAATTCTGCAGCCACCCTCTAAGAAATGAAGGCAGCTACCTTAAGTGGGAGATTAAAAGGATGGGAGTTGGGAAGAGGAAAGAGAAAGTGGAATTAAGGGACAAAGGGGAGAAAAGCTTAGGCAAATCAACAGATTGCAATCTATCTGCTAGGAATGAACAAGACAACATCAAATGAGGAGCTGTCAGCTGGACCATACAAAAAGCTAAATGTACACAAAAGGTTTTTTTTTTTCCTTTTAAATCTACCATACTGCTTCAGTTCATTTCCAATGCAACAATCTACTCAACACCAAAAATGGTTATATCTATCATAAATACAGAAAGTCAGTTTTTAAAACTTATTTTTTTAAGCTACAAGTCCTCAACACTCTTTGTGTATGTGGGTTTTTTTTTTTCTGAAATTGGGAGTGTTTTAACTTTTCCCCTTGAAATTGGCTTCAGCAGAAAAGCTATCCTTAAAAATCCCCAGAAAGCTAAAGCAGTTCACATTGTTTTTGTCGAATACTTTCTGCCCATTTTTAAATTAAAACAACAACAAAAAAATCTTTTCTGGAACAAAAACAAAACAAAAACAAAAAAATATATAAAACAATGATTCTGAAAACAGAACAAAGTGTGAGCGATTGACCTGAGAATAAAAAGACATTACATTTCTTTTTTTCTTTTAGCAAGCCATTGGTATCTGAATGCTAAGATAGCAAGAAATTTAAAACTGTAACAAGGTGGACTGCTTTCCCATACAGTGCATGCCGGGCTCCTCTGTGCTATCAAGGTGGGGCATTTATTGAAAAGGGGCAAATATACAAGGGGTTTAAGCTCCAAAGACATTAGGGAGGCCCTGCGGACTTGTGTTTCCCAGACCAATAGTACCTTCAAAAGGACACAATGTAACAGGGTTAGGGTTTTTGTTTTTTTAAATATTAAAAGAAAAAAAAAAGACAATGTAAAATCACCGGCATAGATAGGTATATGGGAAAACAACCCACGCTTTTTCTTTTTTTTTTTCTTTTTTGTTTTTTGTTTGTTTTTTGATTTTTTGGTTAGAAGCTTTGGAATTGCAGTTAGTCTATTTTTGAAATTGGTTTGTTATTAATTTTTTTTTAAATTCATTTGTTTGTATTGTTCATCTTCAAAGCTTACAATCTGAAGGTGTCCGTTCCTACACTGGTCAGACCACTGTCCTTGGGGCAGCTGGGGTCTTTGGGACCCTCTACCGGGCTCGCCGGTCCGTCGGACTTTTGGCTGAGATCCGTGTCAGACTCCTCCGAATAGTCGTCTGTTGGCATCGAGGGCTGAACCCCTGAGGTGCTGCATGAACTTGAGGTAACCGTTGAAGATGAGGAGAGAGGAGGAAAAGAAGGGGGCTTCGCTGTCGAAGCCCGGGAGACCACTTGCGGCCAAGACTTCCTGGAGGCGTGGGGGGAAGCGGACGAAGAGGGGGCGGCGGCCGACGGGGGAGGGGGACTGTCGTTTGAGTGAGCGGCAGACTGCGAGGTAGATGCGGTGCTAGGATCGGGGAAGCAGGCAGAGTGAGGTAATAAACTAGGGTGCTCTTTGGCGTTTCTTGCTGCTCTCGTGATTGTTCTGTGTTTGTGCAAGGCCGACTCGAGATGTTGACTCAGAGCTTCCTCCCCACAGAGCGCGCTCTCGCACGCCAGGCAGTGGTACGAGCCGCTGCCGCCGCCGCCGCCGCCACCACCACCGCTGCCGGTGGGGACATGAAGCACCATCTCTTGCAGGTTCGCCACAGACTGGCCGAAGAAGCAGAGGGACTTCAGGTGGCTCCTCGCCGCCTCCTCGTCGCCGAAGCCTGCCTGGCACTTGCGGCAGACCAACTTGTACTGCACCTTTGGAACAATGAAGGGGTCGGAGAGGGAGTCCGCACTTTTGCTTTCTGCTTCTGGCTCTTCGGGGGGTTTCGGCAGGAGGGGGGACACCTCACGGGGGGCGTTTTTCTGCTCTTCTGGTTTGGGGGATTCTTTGGCAGGGTCTTTGTCTGGGGAAGCAGCCCCCTGGGGGACTGGGGTTTGGCTTGCTTTGGGCTGCTGCTGCTGCTGCTGCTGCACTTTTTGCTGCTGCTGCTGCTGCTGCTGCTGCTGCTGCTGCTGCTGTAGTTGCCGCTGCTGCTGCTGCTGGATCGCCTCCTGCAGACTCTGCTGGTATTGCTGGTACTGCTGCAGTAAGGAGCCCGGGGACAGCCCCATCAGAGCCTGCGACAGTGCAGGGCTGTAGGGGAATAGGCCTTCCATGCCATACATAGGCTGCAGGTACCCGCTCTGCAGGGCGCCAGGGATCTGGGGGGCGTAATAAGGAGAAAAGCCTGGAACAAAGTAAGGAAGGAACTGGCTCGTGAGCAACGCTGTGGGGTCTGAAGTCAAGGCTGCCTGCAGGGCCTGCAGCTGGGCAGGATCCACTGCATACTCCATGGAGGGCAGTGGGGCTGAGATGGTGGCTGCAGCCGCTGTGGGGGCCTCTCCTTTCTCCTTCTTGGGGACAGGCAGGGGTTCACCTTTTCCTTTGTGTGCCTTTTCCTTCTCCTTTACTTTCTCACTGTCTTTTCGTTGCTGCTGAGGTGGGAGCTGCGGCGTGGGTGGTGGCTGGGCTGCTGGCGGTGGGGGAGGCTGCTGCACCTGTGGTTGCTGCTGCTGCTGGGGCTGGGGGTGTTGCTGAGGGGCCAATGCCATGGTGGCTTGTGCTGGGGTTGGGGAGCTCAGTGACGCTGAGGATGGTTTATTTGGTAATCCAGATGTGGGGAGGCCAGGGGAAGGAACTGTTGTGCTGGGCAGACCCATCAAGTTCGGTTTAGGAGACGTTAAAGCTAAAAGGAACAGAGACACAAAGAGAAATTAGTCTAAGATGGTGAGGCTGAAGCTCAAAAGGCTTTATTTACCTGCGTCACTGGCATTACATCTTAAATGCCAAGGTTTACACTTGAAAGATCCTCTCAAAACCAATGTCTTTAAATCAAGACTCAGTCCTGGGTCAGGTTCCATACTAACCTTTGCTGTAACAACTTCCAATACCTTCCTACCCAACATGCCACACTCATTAGTACACATTCTCCTTGCCACATACTCCCAGATACCTTTCACTCTGCCCAATGCAATTGGTCTGGGGGCCCCTAAACTGGCTGTTTCCAACTCAAACACTTTTGAACCAAAGGCCTTCATCAAAGTGCCACAGAAATAGTACAGTCCTGAGAACCCACCAGAAGTTGTCTGGAAAACAAAGCCAAAGCAAGAAACCTGTTAAGGCCCCAAGGCTACAGGAACAAACAAAATGGGCTCTATATGAGTTCTTCCTCTCTGACCTCCACTGCTGCAGCTGAGGGGATGCTTTCGGAGGGCAGAGAGAAGAGGATAAATGGAGAAGGGTGGAACATGCACCTGGAAAAAAATTAAACCAATCCACTCAGAGAACACTGCTCCTGTGCCTCCTCTCAGCTGATGTGCTCCAACAAGCCTGCTGAATAAGACTGCCTCCTTCTGTGCCTGTGAATGATACATGGGAGGACCAATGGGCTGCAGATGCTTGAGAAACCAGGCGCAGGAAGAGGAGAAAAGCAGCATCAGAAATAAAACAGCCCAAGGTGCTGACACTGTCAATTCCTAAGATATCACAGTCTCCCTTAGGCACCACTGTATATGGGTGCTAGAGGTCTCTGACCATATCGCCAGGCCCACATGGAATACGGCCCCATTCTCAACCATGCTCATCCCTAATCCACCACTACCTGCAGAGCATTCACCCACCCTAGAGCCTAATATACTTCCTGGCAGACATGCATCTTCTGGATCAAGCCTTCAGTTACACCAAGCTTCATGTGTGTTAGCGTCGGCACAGTGTCAAGGATGGGGCAGGGAGAGGCAGCATGTGCTGGAGGATGAAAGGATGAGTCAGGGAATACACAAGCACCAACCCTCGGACACCTCCATGTTCACCACATCCGAAACACTGGGCAGTGCACTTCAGAGGACACTAAGATGTAAAATAAAACCTCAATCACAAGCTGGTCATGGTGGTGCACACCTTTAATCCCAGCACTCGGGAGGCTGAGGTAGGAGGAGCGTTGTGAGTTTGAGGCCGGCTTGGGCTACAACGCGAGAGCAAGGCTGGCCTGAGCTATACAGTGCGACCCTGCCTCAAAAAACCAGGGCTGGGAGTTTGGCTCAGGGACTTAAGCGCCTGAGAGGTGCGAGGTTGTGAGTTCAATCCCTGGTGCCGCAAAAAAACAAAAAAACAAAGAAACAACAACAAAAAAAAACACCTCAATCACATGGCCCTCAGTATTTCATCAGGATCAGAAAGCTGGGATAGGGGGTTCCACAGCATGACACTCCCCACATGAGAAGGAAAAAAACCCCAGAGGCCCAGACCTGAGTGAAGACTGTGTGGATTTCCAGTCAGAACGGTACCATATTCACTGCATTATCCAGACCCTCATATTGCAGGTAAAAGACCAAAGTTGCTTCCAGCTACCAATCCCAGGAAAACACCTGTTAACACTGGGTAGCCAAGGAAGCAGCTTCACTCGGCATCACAGAATACACTCTTCCAAAGCAGCAGAAAGGGACTGCTGAAAGTATCTCAGTCAATTTCCTCAACGCACATAAAAGACTGAAACCAGAGGAGAAAATGTAGCTGACTGTATTCAAAAAATTCAACAGCTTGGTTAAATTGGCTCAAATGAGGCAGAGACAGAATGGATTATAAGTCCTAAACATGGAACATGGCTCTTTCTGTCTGCCACCAGGCGATGAGCCGGCCGGATTTTGGGTTTGGGGCTAGAGCCAAAAGATCTTTCCCCCAACCTGTTTCTTTGAGCTTTTAAGAGAAAAATTCAGGTGAGACAGCCTTGAACTAACTTGGTGCACGTTGAACTGAGGTCTATATAAGAGACTCACATTTTAAGATTTACTAAATCCCCACTATTTAGCAAGTGCTACAGGAGCCACACCAGAAACAGTAGCTTAATACACTTTCACAGTAATTCTGTGATCTTGGTTTTCTGGTTGGTAAGAGCAGAACCAAGCAAGGTACTTTATCATCCTGAGACGCTGGAGTCAGACTGCCCCTGTGTGGATTATGGCTGACAAAAACCAGGTATGTGACCTTGGGTCCATTAGTTGACCTCTTGAAACCTCAGCTTTCCACAATAGACATCTGTAGGGATTAAATCAAAGAGCATATGCAAAGACCCTAACATGGACCTGACATATAATAAATGCTAAATAAACACAAGTTCCTTCCCACCCAGTCCAGATCCAGTGCTCTTGAGAGCTATGGTACAGTAAGGTGGTGTTAAGTGGGGCACACCTGGCTGCCTAGAATGATTAAGACCAGATTTCTATCTTGAGTCCACTCTTAAGTGGTCAGAACCTGAGTAGCACTAAACATATACCTGTTGACTGACTGGCTCATATTGGGTGTTGTGGAAGGAGCACATAGCACTGGGAGCCCGGAGGCCTGGGCAGGAGCTTTGGCTCCCACCCTAGCTTGCTGAATGGTCTTGACCTCTCTGGGCCTCAGTTTTCTCATCTGTAAAACAAGGGGAATAGATCAGACATTCTGATTCTACTGTTTCCCACATTATCATGATATGTTGGAACTTCTAAGGCCCTGGGCTGTAAGGATAATTCCATGTCTGGCCACACTCCATGGTGTACTTCTTGGCTTATGTCTAGCTGGCTTTAGCATCACTCTGCAGCATTAGTTGGCCAACACATACATACTGCCTTCTACACCTTCCTGCTTTCTTTTCTTACTCTCTTTGGATAAGAAACTGAAACCAGGAATTCAGTAGCCTTATGGTCTGTTAAACATCACCAAGACTGTAAAACCTGGAATTAATTCACCCAGAAACTAGGAGCAGCTTCAGTCCCTGGGAACAGGGACATAATCTAGAGGCTAGGGGTACTCTGAGGGGCTCAGAGTACCCCCGGTCAACACTGACTGTTGCGGGGGGTTACTTGCTGGCTTGTGAGTAACCCTCTTAGGACCCTGGAGGAGAAGGAATGATGGCTGGATTCAGAGAAGATGAATGAGTTCAGAGGAAAAACAAGAGGTATATAGGAAGAACTGCAGAACTCCTTATTAAGATGGAATATACAAGTGCCATGTATTTATGATTCTAAATGGTCAGGAGTGGGGAAAAGGAGATGGACACAAGGAAACTAAAGGGTAACTCAGGACCCCCAAAGCACACGTTAGTACTTTCGTCTGGAAGACTAACATAAATATGTCAAAAGTAAGAACCACGTTGCCTAATACATAATTTCTGGCCAGTGCACTCAAGTAGAAAGGCAGTTTCTTTAGAAACTAACATACCCACTGTTGTTCTGGCTAGAAGAGAATCCCCAGGAATCAGGATCTACATAAGAACTTCTTTCTGATAGCAGATCTGTCCCAGTAGCTCTCTATAAAAAGATGGCATGGACCCTGGGTGACAGCAAAGAATTGGTTTGGACCAGTTTCCACAGGGTCTACATTGGAAACTTCTTAAAAATTCCCTAGAAATTAGTATGTCCAGTTCTTCCCTATACCGTGTACCCTGGTTGGGCTACTGAATATGGGGCATAAGAGTGGTTTCAGAGATTGCTTCAATCAGGAGCTCCCATCTCTGGACTAGAAAGGCAAAATAAATAAATGAATACATAACAAAAAACATACACTGGCACTGGAAAGGCTTGGTAGAAGGGAACTGCAGTCTTATTTTTACAGAACTAGAAAGGGATGTTTCCTATCTGTCCAGCACTTGGTGAGTTTGGATGGTAACCATGTAATAAAACACTCACTTCACTTGAAAACAATCACCTAGAGCAGAACCCACCTGTGTTGGATGGAGTAAAGCCTGGCAAGGAGGGGCTGTTGAGGCCCGGGAGCAACACAGGAGGAATGCCCTGGAGCGCTGGATATGCTGTAGGAAGATTCAGAGCCTGAAGAGGGGCGTTGTCAAACATCCCTTGCTGCTGAGCTGCCAGTCCAAGGACCTCATTGGCCTTTTTAATTCGGTCCAGCTCTTGTTGAGCCATCAACTGACGTACAGTGGCTGGGTCAAAGTATTCTTTCTCCTTGTCCAACTGGCTTCCAATGGTGTCTTTAACTTTGGAGATATGCTGTTGGGAAAAGATATGGTCACGTACAGACAGCCGAGCGCTGTACTTGATGCCACACAAAGTGCACTCTGTTTTGGGTCCCTCATAACTCGTTTGGTTTATACCAAAATGCTTGGCCATGCTTAACTTGGACTTCTTTTCTTTTGCCCGGGCATTCTGGAACCAGACCTGAACAACTCTCTTTGGCAGTCCAATGTCATTGCCCAGGACCTCACACTCTAGCATAGTGGGTGTCCTATAGTCATTAAAGCATGACTTGAGGACCTTCAGCTGCAGATTGGTCATCTGAGTGCGAAAACGTTTCTGCCCAGGCCGATCCCCGCTGTCACCAGATTTGCCTGCAGACCCACTCGCACCAGGACTTGGAGAGCAGGGATCTGCAAGACTTGAGGTTTCACTGTAGTCCACTGTACCTTCGTTGTCATATTCCTTGCTATAAAAGCTCGGGGCTGGGCTGACCAGGCCAGATGACAACCGATCTTCATACTCTGACATTGCCATCATAGCCGCTTTGGTCAGCCCTTCATTGGGTGCAGAAGATTTGGTTTCAGTTGCTATTCCCGTTGCACTGTCATTATCTGCATTGCCCTCGTCTCCCGTCGTGGTGTCTGTGATTGCCGTGTTGACAGAGGAACAGTCATCATTGTCCAGCTTAGTTTGGTCAAAGTTTAGATTAACTGAGGACATGGAGGGGCTTTCAAAGTCTTCAATCCCTTCCACTTTGATGGAGGAAGGGCTGAGAAGAGTTCTGGGAGACAACTCCATGGTTTTACTCACAGGCGACAAGGGGACACCCTGACCATCACTACTGCTTGGGGGTAGGTGGGAAAAGCTAGTTCCATCAAAAATATCTCCTTTCATCTGGAGCCCCCCATCGCAGTCTAAGAGCATTGCAGACAGTGTTAGGTTATAGCCAGCTCTCTTGGCTTCATGCCAGTGACGAGACCGGATATGAGCCTCAAGGGCAGTCTTGGCTTTGAAGAGCGCTCTGCAAAAAGGGCATCTCCTGTGGGCCTGGGCTGGGCCCACAGCCCGGAACTGTCCTTTCCGTTCCCGAGCTCGAGTGTTCTGAAACCAGACTTGCACCACACGTTTCTTCAAACCCACCTCGTGCGCAATATGATCCAACATCTTTCGAGTTGGATTGGAGTCCAGTAGGTACTTTTGGTAGAGAATTTCCAGCTGCTCTGGTGTAATAGTTGTCCTCAAACGCTTGTCTCTCTGAGGCTCTTCTCCTCCTGTCCCACTGTCATTTTCACCAGGGCTTGCGCTGGCCTTTTCCTCCAGCTTCCTCTTCAGAGTGTTCATCGTGGAGGTTGGCGTGGAAGGAGAGGTGGCGGAGCTTGCTGGAATCTGAGGTATGGCTCCGGAGAGCAGCTGGCTGGCCAAGAGTGGGTTACTGGGATCAAACAGCATGAAAGGCATGTCCAGAGACCTATCCAGGAACTGGGGGTGGATGAACTGGTTCTGTGCACTCAAGAAGTGAAGCTGCTGATGCTCTTGCCAGTGCTCAAACGATGGAAATGCCAACTTACACTGGTCACACTGGTAGGGGATGAGCTGAGGAGGTAGGTTGGCCAGCTGTTGAGGCGTTGATGTGTGGAGAGGTTTGAGGGGCAGATGGGAGAGCTGAGAGGGACTGGGGCTTGACTGAGGTAAGGGGCACTGAGGAGGAGGCGCCTGTGGGGGAGGCTGTGGTAAGGAAGGTGGGGCAGCCAGCTGGGGGAGCTTTTGCTGTGGCATATTTGTCTTCTGCTCAGGTTGGTCTTGCTGCTGAAGCTCTGGCTTTGGTTGTCCTTGCTTTTCTTGGGTTTGGTTTGGCTGTGCACTGGGAGGTTCAGCTTGCTTTGGTTTCTCATCACTCGCTTCTGTTTTTGAATTAAAGGTGGCCAGCTCATCGGCCTCTGTGGTAAGCTGCAGGAACGCAGAGGGAGCTGGATTGGCTGATGGTGCCGGGGCACTATAAGCCTGGGAGGGCATCGGGGTGCTGCAGGAGGAACTTGTTGGTGTGAGGATCTCCATGGCATCCATGGAATCCTCATTTTGGCTGTCATCCTGCCCCTCCTCATCCTCATCCTTATAACACAGCTTCTTCTGGTGCTTGATGAGATCAAAGATGCGCTGAAACACAAGGCTGCATTTTTTGCACTGGTAGTTCAAGTTGCTTGTTCGAATGTATCTATCATTTGTAAGCTCACGCCGCTCTCCATCTTTGCCCTCTCCCTGATTCTCATAATTTTTCCTGGCCTTCTGTCGGGCATTCTGGAACCATACCACAATGACTCGGGTTGGAAGGTTCAGTAAATTAGAGAGTTGCTCAAATTCATCATCCTTTGGGTAAGCATTGGCATCAAAGAAGTCCTGGAGGACTCGGAGTTGGTAGTCAGTAAACCTTGTTCTTGAAGATCTCTTGCTTCCCCAGTACTCCTGCTTCTGAGGTTCTGGGGAAGGGGGCCGAGAGTCAATCTTGAGCTCCTCCAGGCTGGTGATGGGAGGATTGCTGAAGTTGTAAGGGGAGTCCTTGTTACGCTGCCGCTCTTTGAAGAGAGTGTTCCTGAACCAGTGCTTGATCACTTTCTGGGGCAACCCGGACTTGTCAGCCATCTCTTTGATCTGCTCCTCACTGGGGGAATTGTTAATGTCAAAATATTGCCGGAGCACTCGGAGCTGGTCATCCGTGATTCTGGTGCGAGGCCTCTTGTTCTGCTGCTGGAGCAGGGTTGGATTGAGCTGATGCTGATACAGCTGGGCCAGGTCTGCAGGCAGAGGCTCCACAGGGCCAAGCTGAGGGGGCAGCTGAGCCGGCAAGGTCTGCAGTGGCATTGTCTGCATCATCAATGGTGAGAAGATGGGAAGCTCCATTGGCATAGAGAGCTGGGTGAGTGGCACAGATGGCTGGGCAGGCGCAATTGTTGGTGAAGTGATAGGTGGGGCTGATGCAGGGATGGCTGGTGCAGAAGCTGGCTGAGGGGGTGCTGCGGGAAGAGGGGGTGGCGGAGGTGGTGGGGGAGGGGGTGGTGGCTCGGGGGTCTGGGGCCGCAACGGGTACAGTTTGTCATAGTGCTCTCGGTACTGTTTGGCAAACCTCTCGAGCTGTTTAAAGGGAAAGTAATTCTGATGAACGTGCTCTTGATGACTCTTTAAAATCAAGATGTTGGAAAATAACTTGCCACAGGAGTCACACTCAAGCTTTTCCAGGTTCTCTCCCTGTTCTGTCTTCCCATTCTTCTTCTGCACCTTCTGCTTGTTCTCATTGTACTGAATGACCAACTCAAAGCCAAAGTTCTCTAGCAAGGCCTTGGTGGCGTTTCCTCTGGCATCCGAGGCAATGCGTGGAGGAAGCATAGAAGGTTCAGAACCACCCCCTGGTGCCAACTCCTTCTTCTCCTTGGCCTTCAAGGCATCTGGCAACAACTCCTTTGGGCCCGTGTTGCCCTCTCCCCCCTCCACACCTTCCCTCTCTCTCTGGCTTTCTTTTTCCTTCTCTTTGATGACCAATTTGTTTTTCTTTTCAGGGTGCTGGCTTGGCTGTAGTAGAGCAGAGTGGCTCTGGGACAGAGAGATTTGACTCTGCTGTTGCTGCTGCTGTTGCTGCTGCTGCTGCTGTAGGATCTGTTGGTGACTCTGCTGTGGGATCTGAACCTGAGCCTTCAGATCTTCCAGCAGGCCTGGACCAGTCCCCGTCAGCGTCAGTGCCCCGCTGGTCACGGGCAAGTTCACCTCAGGGTTGAGCTGGAACTCAGCACTGGGGATATAGAAAGGGAAGAGGAGATGCTGCTGCTGTTGCAGCTGCAGCAGTGTCTCAGTGGTCATGGGGAAGTGAGGAAGGAGGGTGGGGTTAAACAGCTGCGACTGGATAAGGGCAGCCTGCTGCTGCAGCTCCTGTTGTAAGTGAGCCTGAACTTGAGCCTGGGCCTGGGCCAGTGTCTGTGCTTGCTGCTGCTGCTGCTGCTGCTGCTGCTGCTGCTGTTGCTGCTGCTGCTGCTGTTGCTGTTGCTGTTGTTGTTGTTGCTGCTGCTGCCTGGATGCAATCATATCTGCCAGCTTCTTCCGATTGGCCTCCTTGGGTTCTGAAGGGGAAGCAATGTTGGCACTGATAGGATTCCCTAGAGGTGGCATCCCAACACTGTCACTGGGCACCTGGCTCAGTAAATTGGAGCTTGGTGCAATGCCAGCACTACTTGGATTGGTGGTGGTAAAGGTGTTGCTGCCACTGGTGCTTACAGGACTTGGTGTGGAGGAGCTCAGGGAGACACTGCTGCTGTTCCCAGTCCCATTGCTGCTGCCACTTGCAGCCTCCAGCTTGGCTGCCCTGGCTTTGGTTTGATGCAACACAGACCTCATGTGGATCTCCAAAGTAGAACTCTGGCTGTAGGCCACATTACAAGTGTTACACTTAAAAGGTTTATTGTCTGGGCTGCTGGTGGGTTCTGGTTGACCAGTTGCAGATTCTTGAAGAGCTCTTTTTAACTTATGTAGGTGGGAGACAGAATTGTAGTGCACTAACAGGATATTCTTTTGTGTGAAAGACTCCTTACAGACAGTACACTTATAAGGGCGAGAAGGGTCTAGAAATTTCTCCATGGTAAAGTTGGGGCCTTTTCTGAAAGGTAGAGCTCTCTTTGGCTCTGAACCTGAATCTTCTTGTACTGACCCAGAGTCACTGCCTGTTGGGCTTTGTTTATCTTCCAAGTCACTTTCTTCCTCCTTATCTTCTTCCACAATTATGGTGTGGTCTTCAGCCAAGGTGGGATCTCCCATTGCCAGGAGGTCCCCATTGGCCAAAAGGCCACCATAAAGTTGTTGGATGTCAGCCTCACTCAGCTCCAAATGGCTTGTCTCAAGGTGTTTTTTCAGAGCCTGGAAAGTTCGGAAACTGCGTTGGCAAAGACAGCACATGGTGGCAGCTCTGATCACATGGTACTGAGAATGGAGCTGCAACTTTTCAATTGTTTTGAATGCCAGGCTGCACTGATTACAGCGGTACTTGTACACGTGGCGATCTGACACAGGCAGCTGAGGCCTTTTGGCATGCACCTCATTAAAATGTGTCTGAAGGGCAGCAGAAGTTTTGAAAACCTGGTTGCACCCCTTTTTCCAGCACAGAAAGCCTGAGTCTTCTCTCACAGAGCCTGGATCAGCAGAAGAGGGTTTCAAATCTCCACTGTGTTCTGTGCTTGCAGATGGCAAGATGTTTTTTCCCAGATCCTCTGAGGTTTCTGTAAAAAAAAAAAAAAAAAAGTTAAGCCCAAAGATAAAGGCTTTGTTTCCAGGATGACACCTCAAGCCATCTACCTAGCTGGGCTTCATGAACACAGAAGTTTGCAACCTAAACAACAGAATCTCTCCACTATGTCAGTAAAGTACACATTATAAGTGCAGTGCACACTGACAGAGATGAATATAGACAGGCCACAAAAAGTTTTGATTCATAACAGACCTATGTCATATCACATCTCACAGTCTTGTAAATAGTATTTACTTTTTAAAAATAGTATGTATTTGCTTGACTTAGACTCTTCAGGATTCCCTTTTTATGTTTTAGCACAGCAGATCTGAATTTTTATGCTACCCTTAGTTATGGGGAGAGTTATAAAAACTACTGTCTATTGTAATACAAGAAATTTTGGATCACAGTTTGTAAACATTTAATTTCTTGTTATAACATGACTTTTGACTGTCATCTCTACTCACTCAAAAACGAACATTCATATGTCCAATTACTAAAACACATTAAAAATATGAGACCATCATATTCATAAATACTCTGACCCTTTTCAGGTCATCTGCTGCCTAATATGGAAAAATCACGAAGGGGAAGCTGGGCAGTAGTGTGGTATAACTCCAACTTAAACCTTAGGTGCTGTGAGAGGTAAAAAGATGTCAGACAGCTTCAAAACTGTCTAACAATCCACCGAGTTAGAAACCACTATGTGTCAACAGTAATTTGCAGCACATGCATCAACAACAATAGTTTCTGCAAATGCACTTCTGTGCTTCATTTTAAGGCAATCCCAGAAGATTCAATAAACTCTGCCAAGGGAGAACTGAAAAAGACAACTAATCTGGTGTCCCCCAAATCAACCTACATGTTCCACAAGTCCCGAATAACTAAATCCTTGGAGGAGAAATATTTAATGGCCTAGGCTGATGGATGCATGGGCCTGCTGACTGACTCTCCAGTTACTCACTCCCTGACTGTATAGTGTTAAGCGGACATGAATCCATACCCACATCCCACTGATTCTCAAATGGATTTCTCTCCCTTTAAAGCATAAAAATAAACAAACACATGCCAAGATCCAGGGTAGGAAGTAGTTGACAGTGACCCTCATCTCCCAATGAGTCACATTTGGCTTAGAATACTGTAAAGAATTTCTAGACCCTTGCCCCATGAAAATTTTGGCCCAGGATTTCATCTTGTTTCAATATGTGGAAGTCAAGACGAAGGATACCAACCAGGCTGCTTCCCTGCCTCTTCCAAATTGGAATTCCCATCTCGATCTGGAACAGCTGCTGGGAGGAACATGCTGCTGGGCATCACCATCTCAGGGGTGGTCACCTGAGGAGCAAGAGGCAGAGAGACAAGGAGAGTCAAATGGGGAGGAAAGACACAAAATAGGAAGGGTTTTAAAATTATTTAATAAGCAAAATTAGCCTTCACCAGGGTAAAGCTGGAGGTGTCACTTTTCATAGCTCACTGAAGATTTATGTTTATTAGACAAAGCTCACATCAGTCAAAAGTGTTTCTACGGTTACACTCTGGACATAATTAGCAGAGCACACTTGAAGAATAATCTTATTATTAATATTTTTCCTTTATGCAGAATTTTGACTTTGATCACTGACAATGTTTTGTCATGGGCTGTGAAACTTCTTGTGCAACCAATTAGGTAGATAAGTTGAAAGGCCCACCTTAAGCTGCTGAAAACATAATAAGGGCCCTAATTAAATCATACCTAGTAAAGTACACTGTAATCTTGAAGCAGGGAGCATTGTAGTACTGTTTTCGAAATGTATTCGGGTAAGAAGAGGAGGGGAATAAGAGTGAAGAAAGGGTAAGAAGGAGAGAGGAGAACAAAGGGAAGGCTAAGGACATGCAGACATTCTGGCAGATTTTCCAGGAAATAGCATTTTGTAACCCTTTACAAGCTGATATCAAGCACAAACAAGCATTTTTCTGTGAATCCCTTAAGTCTTCTGGCATCTTTGCCTGTGGCATACATCACAGGCAACATCTGCCTAGTGTCCAGCCATCAAAGATGCCCTGCACAGAGTCTGATAAAGGGGCAGCTCTACCTTGACCACAATGATTATTCCCTACTAAATTAATTCCATCATTACCCTGGATCCAAATAACTACAATTTTAGATCAGATCCTCAGTCTTTTCTCTATGCTTCCCTTTGCGGGACTAGAAATTTGACCCAAACATTTAGCATTTTCCCTTTAAGGTAATAAGCAGCCCTCAATATCCAATATAAGGATAAATGGTTGTTTTAAAAGGAGCAATATTAGCCTGGTGTGGTAGTGCACACCTGTAATCCCAGCACTGAGGGAGGTTGAGGCAAAAAAGATCACAAGTTCAAGTCTCACTTGGGCAATTTAGTGAGACTCAGTCTTACATTAAAGAGGGACAGCCCTGTAGATCAGTGATAGAGTGCCCCTGGGTTGGATCCCCAGTACTGGAAAAAGAAAAAAAAAGCAATATCCTTTTGTCTGCTGTGAGGTAGGAAGGTTAGGTACCAATGATAGTTACAAATTAGAACTTGTCTCCAATTTGATGACAGTTTAAAACATGGACTGACCTAGAGGGTACTGGAACAGAAGCGGCAGTCACCACTACGCTTTCTACATGGTACCCAGCCCTTCTTGGAGCCATTATTTCCCCACACATGACTTTACTGCCATAACACTTTCATTTTCTGTTGCAAAAACTGGAACATCTACATCTTTATTTCAGATTAGATATACTTTTAAATTACTGCTAATTTTTTATGCTTTGAAGAACCTGGCCTTGCTTAAAGTAGCCACTGATATGTTCACAAAGATCACTAGCAATAGGAAAACAACTGGAGGAAACCCAGACAAGCATTGTCAGTAAAAAGTGACTCCCCATTCACATTTAGGGGTAGCAAAATTAAGCAACAGGCACTCCAGAGAAGAGTTGTGAGAAACCGCATGTTTGCTGAGAGCAGGTGTGTGGCAGGTGAGTGTGAGTGACATAGCATTCCGGCTCCCACAGACATCTGCACCCTCGCACAAAGCTCTCTGGCAGCTGGTTAGGGCTAGCTGCTGATGAATCGTTAGGAATGAAGTGGAGATTGCCAAACTCATTCCATCCATTTTCTCTTTAATAGAAAGCATTTCTGACCAGTGTGGTTGGGGAGTCCAGCGGGAATCTGAGAAGTGAAAGGTCACCGATTAATTTATAGTCTTCAGTCAAGGGGGAGCACGAGGTTGGGGGCAAGAGAGGGAGAAAGGAAAAGGAAAAAAGACTCCCCCACCCCAATCTCCTTTCTTGGTTGTAGCTGCAGGATCAGTCCTTTCCTGGGATCTTTAGGAATTATGAAAAATGAATCATGAGAAATTAAAAAAAAAGCCCTACAGAGTAAAAAAGAATAAAATTATCTAACACCTCAGCTGCACATCATTATAGAAAACTGTGGGCTTTTTATACGCATTACAGTAAGGCAGACATCCCCTCTAACAGACTCAGTAAGACGGATCAGTAATTGTTTTCATACACTTTAATTAGAAAAACTCAGATGGCTATGAATAATAATGGAAAAGAGAGACTTTTGCACTTGAAAGGTTGAAGTCAATCAAGTGTGAATGACGGCAAAAAAGAAAAAAAAAAAGACACCAATTCATCAGCCCTCTGTTGTCTCGCTGCGACTTTAATCATAATTCCTGATTGGGATTCAAGAAGGCAGTAAGCAGCGGTTCTTTGTCTGCCTTCACCTTCCATCAATTAACTCTCCCCGAAATATAATCATCAACCTCACATGCTCCTCTGCATCTTAATCTGGGCTCCAAACCTGAAGTCTTGCCCCATATGTGTTTAAGTAACTACTTTTATCCACCTGCCTCTTCTCATCTATAGTATACCCAACCTCTTGCTGGAAAAAAAAAAGAAAGAAAAGAAAAAGGTTTGGTATATGAAATTTTAACAGGCAAGAAATCCCTAGGAGGCGAAAAGGAAGCATCCCTATAGGAAATCTTAGGGCTCTAGAAATTCTGGTGGGGTCCATCTGCACGGGTGTCTGAGCAGAGACTGACAGTGGAGACTGTCTTGCTATGCAGGCCACTGGAGGGCTTCACATGAGTCCTCAGACACTGACATTCCCAGGGTTGTGCCCATTCCTTCCTGTCCTACCAGCTTCTAAAACTTGTTCCTCCAAGCTTGAATGCTTTTTCCTAAAGATCCCTAAATGGTACCCTGCCAACAGAGCTCACAGAAGAGGAGGAAACATCCCCAAAGACAGAGTTCCCTCAATGCTTGCCTTGACACTGCCTTTGTTTTCTAATCATATCTGGCTACCAGACTGCATAGAAGGTTGGGACTGTTTCAATCTCTGATGGCCAGATGGAAATGGGAAAGTCACTCACTCAACTGTGCTAAATGCATTCTGTAACGGCATTTTCCTTTCAAGAGGAGACTGAAGCATGTAGGTTTATGAGAGGACAAAACCTGGTAACAGCACAATCAGGATGATTCTAAATGGACCTCCTTTCAGAGATCCTCAGATAACTGAATCCTACCACCAGTGTCCCCACACAGCACGCATATGTGCTGTTCTTCGCTCTCTTTCCTGCTTTTTCTCTATTTGCTCAAATTTGCCCTGCCCACTTCCCCAGCTGTGGACTCAAAGTCAAACAGAAAAACTTCTGAAGTTTGGCTAACACACAGTCAGCTCAAACTCCTACACACTGACTGTACTGTCCACAGAACAGAATTATTATCCTAATGTTCAGTACAAC